>JARKHS020011373.1:0-22685 GCA_030143305.2 Amblyomma americanum | reverse complement strand
ATCTTGATTCAGTCTTCTGACGTTTCCTTCCCCGCGCAAATGCTTCATTGGCATTCTACCCTATACCTTGGCCAATCCCCCCCACGTGGGTATGTGCCATATTACTTGAGGAGAAGAAGAAGAAGAAGAAGGAAATTAAAGTCACTATGCAAAGTCACAGCGTTCAGTAAACTCGCAGCCTATCGTGCATGCCACAAGTCTTCAAAAAAAAAAAAGCCGAGCAGTCAGTGCCTTGGACGTCTTCACCGCCGACGAGCACCGTGGCCAGTGGCCGAGAATCTTCGTTTCCGTCAGTGGACGCAGGTCGAGATGCTCCAGTGCACGGCAGAGAGACTGTCTTTCGGCGCTGTAGGCAGGGCATTCACAATGAATGTGGGCTATTGTCTCATCACACCCGCATATGGCACATGTAGGGCTGTCAGCCATACCTATTAAGAAGGAGTAGTGCTTGGTGAAAGCTACACCAAGCCACAGTCGACACAACAAATTTGCTTCACGTCGTGCTAGGCCGGATGGAAGCCGAAGCTTCAGAACTGGGTCTTAGGTTTTTAAACGCGAATGCGAGAATCGGCCTGAATTACACGCGGCAAGCGTGATGTCCCGCGACAGTGGTCTAAGCCTATCCGCGGAGTCGGCTCTCGAGATGGGGATGGACACGCAATCACCCTCATGGTGAGCAGTTCGCGCGGCCTCGTCCGTGTGTTGGTTGCCTGCGATGCCGCTGTGTCTTGCAAGCCATTGGTAAACAATATCGTGCCTTTTGTTGATGGTTGTGTGGTGGAGCTTTCGGATTTCGGCGACAAGTTGTTCATAGGGCCCATCACGAAGAGTAAAATAATTGGTTTTTGGGGGAAAGGAAATGGCGCAGTATCTGTCTCATATATCGTTGGACACCTGAACCGCGCCGTAAGGGAAGGGATAAAGGAGGGAGTGAAGAAGAAAGGAATAAGAGGTGCCGTAGAGGAGGGCTCCGGAATAATTTCGACCACCTGGGGATCTTTAACGTGCACTGACATCGCACAGCACACGGGCGCCTTAGCGTTTTTCCTCCATAAAAACGCAGCCGCCGCGGTCGGGTTCGAACCCGGGAACTCCGGATCAGTAGTCGAGCGCCCTAACCACTGAGCCACCGCGGCGGGTTTCCACATCCACTAAAATCGTTTTCGCACATGCCTCATATTGTAACACTTTGAGGGCTGCCTTTGAATCAGTGAGCACAGACCATTGCTGGGGTGTTTCTTCACTGATATGCTCAATGAAGACACGAATAGCAGTAAGTTCTGCTCCAGTCGATGAACTCCGGTGGGATGTTTTCACTTTCTTCACTATGGTCCTTACGGGGATGACTACGGAGCCCGAGGAACTGGAAGGGGTCACTGAGCCATCGGTGTATACGTGCAGTCGGTGTCCGTGTTTCTCATGCAAATATTCTAGAGTTGTCTGTTTTAGTGCTGGGGTCGATAAATCAGCCTTCTTTTTGATGCCTGGTATGGAAAGAAGCACCTAAGGTTGGTGCAGACTCCATACTGGAGAAGACGGTCTAGAGGCTGGTGTAAATTGGGTTGGTAGGAAGTCTCGATGTGCATCAATAATCGCAAACGATGTACTGGGCCGGTTAGCAGGAAGACTGGTAAGATGGTGCGTGGGAATCCGAGAGAGGTGACGAATATGCGCTCTCAAGGCTTCGATTGTGACATAGGCAGTCACTGGATTCTCCTGAGCGATGAGTACTGTTGCGGCTGTAGACGCGCATTTTGGCAGTCCTAGGCACGTCCGCAGAGCTAGAGCTTGAACACTTTGCAGACACCGTATGTTCGTTTTCCTCAAGTTTCCTAGTGCAGGGATACTGTACCGAAGGAATCCCTTGAATAATGCGGTGTACAGCTGGAGCATCGAGTGCACTGATGCTCCCCACGACTTCCCTCCGAGAAAGGAGAGAACGTGAACGATCGATGTCAGTCGCCTTTTCATGTAGGAGACATGTGGGCTCCATGTTAGATTACGATCGATGATTACTCCGAGCAAGCGATGGCTTCTTTCGTACGGTTTTGTTGAGCCATTTATGCGTACGGCGCAATGGGACATGCTCTTGCGGGCAAAGGCAACAACGGAACATTTTTCAGTAGAAATCTCCACGCCTTGCAGGCGGAGGTAGGCCGCAAGAATGCTTGCCGCCTTTTGAAGCCTTGCTCGAACTTGTAATCGCGTAACTCCTGATGCCCAGATACAAATATCGTCTGCATAGACTGAGACTCTCGCCGATTGTGGTAGTACATCGACAACGCCGACAAGCGCAAGATTGAAAAGCGTTGGGCTGAGTACTCCACCCTGTGGGACCCCACGGGAAGTGTAATGTGAAGATGTTGGTCCGTCCTCAGTCTCCATAAGTAGTGATCGGTTGGATAGATAACTGCGTATCCAGCAGAACATGCGACCACCAAGTTCTGCAGCTTCCAGAGAGTCCAAAATAGCTTGATGAGGGACGTTATAATACGCCCCTTTAACATCCAGAAACAACGCCGCGGTCAAGCGCTTCAAATGCTTCTGATGTTGAACTGATGAAACCAGGTAAATCACGCTAGCAATAGAAGGACGTCCCCGCCGAAACCCGGACATTACATCTAGGTATATATGATAACGCTCCAGATACTACTCAATTCGCGTAAGCACCATCCTTTCCATGAGTTTGCCCACGCAACTAGCCAATGCGATTGGGTGGTACGATGCTAGGTCAAGCGGAGATTTTCCAGGTTTAAGGACTGTAACCAGACGACTTGATTTCCACACGTCCGGAATTGTACCCGCACACCATGATGAGTTGAAGTGGTTTAAAAGAACACGTCGAGCCTCCTGACCAAGATTTGCAACTGCAGAATATGTTACTCCATCGGGCCCCGGTGATGAAGACAGTCTGCAACCGGCCATGGCGGCGTCTAGTTATTCCATGGAGAAAAGAAGGTCCATTCGCGAATCCCTAGATCTAGGCACTTCGCAGCAATTCAGAGTTGTGGATTGGTTCCTGGGACCTGCAATACTTACGCAAAAATCTTCACCAATCTTCGCTTCGCTACGTTTTTGGTAAAGTGCGAGATACTTTAATTGTTCGAGCTGCTGAGGAGATGTTCCCAAACCACGCATTGCACTCGAGATGCGTGAGAGAGGCTTTCGAGGATCCAGTGATTTACAGAATTCTTTCCAACGGTAAGCCTGCAAGATTTGAATTTTGCGCTGAATTTTCTTTTGTGTGCACCTTGCATCTCTTAAGTCGTGCAGCGACTTTGTGCGCCTGTATCTTCTCTCTGCTCTTCGCCGAACTGATCGGATGCTCTGCAGCTCCACATCGAAGTCTGTGAACTTTGGCTTTGGAATGAAGAAGCATCTCGCGTGTTTCATAGCCTCCTTGATGCGCTCTTCAATGCATGTTGTATTATCTTCTCTGCAGGCTTCTTCCATATAGGTTTTAAAAATAGACCAGTCTATTCGTTGCAAATGTTTGGCCGATCTGCATCCAGCGAGACCAGGAACAATAATATATGTGGGGATGTGGTCACTTCCATGCGTTTTCACGTCGACAAACCACCGCAAGCGTCTCGCAAGGCAACGAGACACAAACGCCAAGTCCAGACAACTGCTGTAAGACAGCCCGCGAATGTACGTCGGAGAACCGTCGTTAAGGCATTGTAGGTCGTGGTCAGAACAGACAAGACTTCTTCCCTTCGAATTCATCCGGATGCCTCCCCACATGGCGTGATGCGCATTAAAGTCACCAGTGACAATCCAAGGCCCAGGTGTTTAAGCCAACAAGTCCCTCAGTCTGTAGGCGTCAAACCTTGTTGTTGGAGATAAGTACGCGCCCACAAGCGTAAACGTCAGGGTGCGCGTTTTCACCCTTATACAGACGTACTGGTGATGGTCGTGAGGGGGAACCGTATGGTGCACGTAAGCAAGCTCCCTTCGAGTGTAGAAGATGACTTTGCTATTTTCCCTGTGCGTGGAGGATCCAAACGCTTCATAGCCAGAAATTCGGATGGGATTTTATAAATTGGGCTCACAAATCACAAGGATTGGAAATCTGTGTTTATAGACGTATTCGCGAATGTCCGAAATGCGGGAATTGAGTCCACGGGCATTGGACTGGAAAATTGACGCTTCTCTGACTTGGCTTTCAAATGGTAACGCTGGGAGGGCCATTGTGCCTGCTACTGGAAAGCTGGAAGAACTGGATTTAGCGCGTCCAGTACCTGCAATGCATTGTGTGCTGTTGGCGAGTGAAAGATAGACAGCATCGCACGCATGACGTTCATAAGAGACCTCAAGATGGTGATTACTTGCACTTCCTCACGTAGGGCTGGATCTCTGCCTTGGGCTCGCTTAGCTGTAGGCGTGGGACAGTGGGGGCGTGGTGCCTGCTCATACGCCTGCAGGTCTAGCGTGGCTGCGGCAATGGTGGTCATGTCACCTCTGAAGCATTCGTTCCGACTTCAACAGTCACCGGGCTTACATTACTCGGTGGAGGGGGAGGACAAGTAGCAGGAGCGATGGGGGCTTCCCTGCCGCTATCGGCCTTTAGTCTAGCAGATCGTCGACGACGCGAACGACGCCGACGCATTGTAGCGGCGGCCTCTCTGTGCGTTGAATGGTTTCGCACCATTTTCTTCAACACCGCCCGTTCTTTCTTCGGCGGGGACAGACTTGCAAAGAAGCGTCATGAGGGCCACGGCAGTTGGCGCACTTCAAGACAGTAGCGCGGCAACTGTCACTGCTATGTGCTTCAGAGCAGCGCGGGCATGCTATGGTGTTATTACAAACACCACTTACATGCCCAGATTTCATGCACTTCCGACACTGAAGCGTCTTCGGGACGAATGGGCGAACTGCATGTCGAAAGTGGCCAACCTTCACTTCCGATGGAATACAATCGCCCTTAAAAGTGAGCTTGACGCACCTTGACTTGCCGAGGCGCTGAACCTTGGTTATTTCGATGCTGTTCGTGGCTGGTTTAATGAGTATCGGCAGGTCGGAGTCAGGGATGTTCGCATCGATGTCGTAAATGACGCCAGCGGTTGTGCCATTGTATTCAAGAAAAAGAGAGCGGACGGAGATGTCTCCGATCTTCTTGATGGTGGCTAGACTTTCCAAGGCGCTCCGCTCCGTTACATCGATGACAAGGAAGTTCCTTCGGCTGTTGATCCTGACGTCCTTGATCACCCCCGGGACGCGAGCCTCGAGGAACACCGACGTAGCCTGTCTGTTCAGCAGGTTGAGGTTGTCGGTGGACGATTCAGGCGCAAACAGGACTGTATGCGCTGATGCACCACGCGTCGTGATTGGTGGAAGCTCGATTGGTGGAAGCGCTTCCTCTGGGCGGCTGCCGCCGACCCACCGGGTTCCAGAGGAGTCCTGACGTCCTCCACTTCCATCGCCGTCACGAAGAGGGAGCGACGCCTCCCTGATTGTGGAAAAAAAAACGATAAAACTTCTTAGGCAAAGAGATAGCGTTTGGTCTGGAACAACTTCGCCTTCTGCGTGTATGTAAAATCAGCAAAAACAGTCTTTTCCAAAAAAAAAGACCGTGCTTTCGCACTGAATGTAATGTTGTAAAAAGTGCGTTCCCTTCGACTAAAATGCGGCCTGCAAAGTCAGGGTTTTATTGAAGCGCTTGGAGCTTCAGTAAGGACTGAAATATAAGCCGGCAATGTTGCGCAAATATTTGCAATTATGAATTGGGAATTTAATACCTCCCAATTTGATTGCATGAAGGAAACAATTAAACATCGCACTTTCACAACTTTTCGAAATTTTGCATAATCCTTGGGCAGTTCTCTTTAAAAAATCACTCAATAAAGTTTCTTTATATGCTACGCGATGGACACAAATTTTCCTTTGGGTCATATGTAAGAAGATCCCAGAAACTTGTTTCCAATTGTCCACAAGGACTTTCGCGTCTTAATACATGTGCCTGGAAGATTAGGCAATTGTTACAATCTCATCTAGAATCTTGCTATTGCTATAAATCACGTGCTAGGACACGATAAATAGTCGGAATGTAAACATAGTAGTGGTTACTTATGAATCCATGCGCCAGACAATGCGTTCACGGTGCGTTGAGCTGACAGAATCCAACTGATGATGTGATTAGCATACACGGAAGCAGGAGGTTGTCCTTGCTATGACCCGTTACTACCGTGGGGATGCGCTGGAGAACAACGTTAAGGCTGTTGGTAGCTACTCAACATAATATAAAGGAAGTTTAATGCAATAGCTTCTCTTACTACCGCTAAGTGATCTGCGCTAGCGACAATTTAAACGCATGCTGTATAACGCGGCAGTAAATCGTGACGAGCGCAAAAATGCCCCTGAATGTTTGGGAGCGGGTGGGAAGCACGCATGATGCCCCAGCTTCGATCTCTCCTGTTCCATTAAAGTCCCTCCTCTTCCTCCTCCTCCCCTGCTTCGAAAAATCCTGCAACGTCTGTAACACATGACAACACCTCAGCGCGGCTGTGTCGATGACGAGTGGATCATTCCGGACGCTTACACGATTAGTCTCCCATTAGCACAACATGCTGCTCACAGTCTATTAACCTAGCAATGCTTTGAAACGAGGTCGATGCGCTTAGCAGCAAAAAGATTAATCTGCTACATAAACACTATTATTTCCCATAGCTTCATGTAGAGTGGAAAATCGGAGCTTATTAGCGGCCCTTCGGTGTTGTCTGTCAACATTGGTTGATATTATCAGTCAGGGCAGAACAAGGTAGGGCCTTTTTACTTATTTATTTGGAATACTGCGAGCCTCTAATTGAGACCATGGCAGGTGATCATTACATGTAGCAGAGCTAGCAAAAGATAACATTTCTAAATGTAGCTCTGCAAAAGAAAACAATGACTTAGACAATTCGTAGAGCACACAAAAGGGAAAAAGAGTTATAAGATTTTCCTAAGTAAAAAAAGATACACAAGTGCAAAAACGCAAACACGGGCACAACACACCGTCTGCTACATGAAATAGAAAAATAAAGAAAAGAGGTCTCTGACCACACAACTAGTTTTTTAAATGTGGCGTCTAGTTCGGAACAAAAAAATGGAAATTAATTGGCGTTATTAAACAATGCATCTAAGCGGTTTCATTCTCTTGTTTCTATAGCGGTAAGAAATAGTGTTTGAAAGTGCCACTGTGATATGAATATTCGGTTAGTATATACGAGTGCTGGTTCCTTAGCGTCCGTTTATGTAATAGTGAAATGTACTTTGATGAATCGACCTTAAAGGTATTATTAAGCTGACGAGAGGAATTTTAGTCGCGCGCGCTTGGTCCTTCGAGCCCTGGCATTACAGCCAGTTCTGTTGGTTGGTGAGTATGTTTGTATCTTGTCTGAATAAACGTCAGTGCTTTACGTTCTATTCTTTCAAGTCGTGATATGGTTACTACACAATGAGGAAACGAAACTTTTTGTTATACCAGTACAATCCTAGTAAACGTATTGTGAGCAAAAAGTTTAGTTTCTGCTGGTGCAAAGCAGACACCGTAAAAAAAATGTTTTTCAGCACCGCCGGAACTCCCGGACCGCGAACGCCCCGTTGTGCTCCGTCGATCCAGGTTAGTGCGCCCCTAACATTCTGCTTCAGTTCATTGGGATAACAGCCGTTCATGCCTCAAGCCGTTCAACGTGGCGGCTGAATGTCTTCAGCGCATGTACTCTTTTTCTAGTCTGCTGTAACATGCAAAAGGGCTGAGGTTGGTTTAGACCTTCAACAGTTGAACAAGGAACACCTTTGGGCAAGTTAACTCGAGCACATTGGTTTTTGATGCGCGCGTGATATTTACGGTCAGTGCAATGGAACTGCATACGCCACGTACTGTAACAGTTTTGTATCGGTTGGACACTAGGCGCAATGGGTCTGGCCCAGCATCCGAGATACATGGATCACCCTCAACAAGGCAGTATGGGAGGGGTACGGCGACCTTGAGAAGATGCTTCCGCCATGTCGCCACCCTCGGAAAAAGTGCAAAGATTGGTGCGAAGGTCGGCAGACGGCATTAAATTTAGAAAAATTAGTTGGGCTGACAAGATAAAGGAAAATCTGCCATGACTTTCCCTTAAATGTATAGGGGCGCGATATTGAAGGCTGTTACCGAGTACAATCACCTCGGAATAACTGTCTCTTCAGACTTAAGGTGGGACAAACACATATCACATGGAACAAAAAAGTTATTTTCCGCTCTGCTCGCTAAGACATCCCATTAGATTCGTCTCACCTGAAACCAAATTGCTCGCATACACATCCCTAGTACGATCAGTCATTAAATGCAACACATTATGCTGGTTTTCTCGCACAAAGAATTTGATATCTATATTCAAAGGCGTGCAACGGATTGGTATTATATTCGTTTCAATAAATATCGCCGCCTCAACTCGCCATCTGAACCTCTAAAACAGGCTGGCATTCCGACTATTAGTACTCGCGCAAATATACCCGCCCTAAACACTGACTGTAACCAACATTTATCACTTTCGACGACTAGAAATAATAGGAAACATTTAAAGCATTTTGGAAAACCTCGTGCACACAACATTATTTAAAGCTTTTTTTACACAAGCAATTAGAGACTACAATTCATTTCCAGACCATATTGTGAATTGCTAATCTTTCAATGCTTTCGCTCCGCAGTTGTCCAGTCTCTTGTCGCTTGATATAGTTGTCCTATTACTTTGTATTTCTTGCATCTTTTTTTCATTGTGGAATATGTCTTTTTCTTCATATTGTTTAAGAACCTGAATTTTATGAGTTCCCGGCACTAACATTGGTTTTTTATGTTCCACAGTGCTGCCTAAGTGTTGTTCTGTATCAGAATGCTACATTAAGCACTCTACAGTTCTTTGCTAATTTGTGCCATAACTATGGAGGCGCCACTCCCTTTCTGTCACGGCGATGAATGCGGAGGCTGCTGCGCCTTGTTTAAAACCCAGTGGGTGGGCAGCGGCCGCCCAGGGAGAGCGCCTCTACCACTCAAACAGCCAGGAGACTGTTGTGTACTCGGCACCAAGTGATGACTCCTCTACCGACGACGGGTTCGTGTCGGGCAGTAGCAAGAAGGCCAAGCGCAGACTGCGCAGACAAGTTGAGTCGTCCTCATCCAGCCCGTCAATGGACATCAGAGCGCGAAGTGCCACGGCGCAAGCCGTCTTGTTTCTCACATAAGAGCAATCCGTTCAACAGGCAAGTCACCTCTATACGTCTGGAAAGCCTCGCATCGGGAAGGATCAAGGACGTGAGAATAAATCCTTATAAAAACGTAATTGCCATTGATGTCAAGGAGCGGAGCGAACTATAAAGTTTGACCGTCATCACCAAAATCGACAATATCAGCGTACGCCCACTTATCCTCCAAGGCAGCGGCACTACGGCTGGCGTAATTTACGTCGACATCGCCATCTGTTACACCGATTTGCCCATATTAATCAAACCGATGGCCGACAGCATGTCAGTGATCCATGTTCAGCGCATTGGTAGGCCTAAATGCATCAAGCTAACCTTCAAGGGTGACTTTATACCAAGATACAGGAAGGTTGGACATTTTCTACACCCTTTTCGACCTTTCGTCCCGAAGCCGCTACAGTGCAGGAGCTGCATGAGGATCGGCCGCGTGAGCGGCGTCGGCATCAACTCCATCGTCTGTCCGGGATGTTCCGAGCCAAACAACGTCGACACTTGCCGAGTGACTGCTTTGAAGTGCGCGAACTACCGTGACCCTCACGACTCTTCCTCGAAGGACTGCCCTCGTCTTGAAGGGGCTGCGAAACACCGCTTGAACGGATGCCAGTTACGCTTCAGATGGATTCTTTGTCACACAGATGCTGACTCAAAAAGAATTACGAGAATCGATGCATCGGAACGGGTGTTATTCAATGAAGAAATTTCAAAATACAAGCCAACAAAATGCTGCCCTCAACTCGATTTTCGCGCAGCTTCCCATTCCCATTTCACTCTCCCAATGACGACACTCAGGGCGGCCAATCAAAACAGCCTATATTAGCACGCGGCGGAAGTTTGGCGGAAGAGGCGCAAAGTCCTTCGATGCAAAAAGTAGCCAGTGCCTCTGGTGGCGTGTTTTTTCCTTGATTTACAGTGCTTTTATCTAGGGCAAACAACCTGGTTTTGTTAATGTAATATAAAACACAAAAACTTGACAAAACGTATGTGTAGTTATTAAACCAATTTGCAGTTTATTTACTCTATGTCCAATCATCAAGCTCGCACAAAGTGATGTCATATCCGCTGCTAAAAAGCGCCACTGTATGGTGACACCGTCAGCGCCACGAATTTGTTTTTGCGAGCTAATTAAAATGTTAAAAACCACAGTATACGCGGTTCGCCCTATGCTAATAGCATCATTATAACTCATTCTATGCAACCATTAGGCAAAACAATGCACTGAAAATGTGTTTCGGGGCCCCTTTAAGACTGAACAGGAGGTACTCAAGCAAATGGTGCGAGGCCATTCAATGCAGAGAGAGGCCGCTGCCAAAGTGCGTCGACGTCGTTTGTGTCGCCGAATGTCGTCAAAGAAGGCAACTGACTTTGATGGGAAGGCCTCAAGCGCCACTGCTGCCTGTCCTCCTTCTCCAGCAACCGCATTAAATCAAGGGAGCCCGGCCTCTGGTGACGCCGGCCCTGCTGCCTTTGATGTTATTTGGGTACCACTACCGAAGCCTTGTACGCCTACTGGGTCAGCGACGTTGCCGAAACCGCCCTGTCCAACGCTTGCGACTGCTCCAGACAAAAGCCACAATCTGCTCTGTGACCAAGGTCTACAAGCGGTTTAAATGCTCACGTCCTTCATACGCGTGATGCGTGCTGTGCTTTCGAGCCTGCGCGCGCCAGCGACACACAAAGCATTGCAAGTACTGGACGCGCTACATCAAGTTCAGCTGAGCCACAGCTCACCTGCACCTGCAGTTGAGTTCAGCAGGGCTGCAGTTCAGTTCAGCGGCCAAGAACCTTAACATGAACGAGTGAGACTGCCGACAGCCTTTTGTGATCAAGAGACACGCTTCTGTTGTGCTCGGGACCACCTGGATCCTCTCCCATTAGCAGAGGATAAGATCGTCGGACCGTGGCGGCCGCAGTCTACTGCCCTGAAGGCCTACTACGCCACTCGTGAGAGCAACTAGCTTGAATGACAAACTTGGACTGTGTTCCTCACCCGTTCTACATTTCTCTTTTCAGTCCCCTCGTTCCCCCTCCCCAGTGCAGGGTATCCAACCGGAACATCGTTCTGGTTAACATCCCCCTGCCTTCAGTCTTTCTCTTTATCTCTCTCCACCTTCTTATCTGTGTTTTCGTCCTTACTCTGCCAATCCTGCAAGAGCTTCATACATGAGGCAAGCAGTATGCACTAAATAAAAATAAATAAATGAATAAAAGTGGGCTCGTCCGCCCTTTCAAGGGAGGGATGGAGGAATCAGGAAGGTGGTCACGGGGGCTCGCGTGGGGAGAGTTTTCCGCGAGAAGAAATGCAAAGCACGTTAGTGCTCTTAGTATTAGGTCTGCGTTGTGTCTGAAAAGAATGAATTTTTTTCTCAAAGACTGAAGTACACGGAACTCAAGACACCACAATAAGTATGCCGCATAACGTTGCGCACCCTTAAAAGGTTCGCAAGCCTTTTACGTGTGACACTGCTTGCTCGAGATGGCCGGCAGCAAGGTTGCCAGTTATTTTTTCGGCTGTTTAGACCTTCAAAAGAAAAGAAGAAAACATCGGGCTCGTCCGGGATTCGAACCCGGGACCTCTCGCACCCGAAGCGAGAATCATACCCCTAGACCAACGAGCCAGGATTGAAGTTTCGGAACATTGCTTGCATTACTTCCGCGTTAGACAGCCCTTCACATCTAAAATAGCGTCGTTCACGATCTTATCGCAAGCCTTTCAGAGATGCTGTTCGGTGCCCTTAGCTGATGTACTCTTCTAATTGGGCTTTAACAAGGAAGAGGTCTGAGGTGGGTTAATGCACAATTTAGGCATCCAGTCCTGTCGAAGTAGACAAAATATGTTATAACGTATTTTTGTGTCATATTTTTCGCCATGAACTTGCAGTAACGACAGGAATTTTTCTAGTAATTTGAACATTTTCTATAGTGTTGTCCTGTTCGTTTTCACATCGACAAAACTACAAAAACATGCCAAAAAATACCGCAAAACTACAGAAACGTAGCGGTGGTGCTAGTTGTGAAGAAAGTAATTCATCGCAATACTCTTTTTTTTTCTTAAGACGCGGACAGAGGAAGACAGGGTGGGACAGACGCTGTCTCATTCGGAACGGGACTGCTTGTTCATCTGGAATTATTTCTTCTAGAAAAAAAAAATCTCGCAGGCTGTTTCTGCTATTTTTCGTCAATTTGTCATGACTACAATTTGCTGTTAACCTTTGCAGATTTTTTTTCATGCTGCATGCAGACCCTCGGCAAATCACAGATTAGTTTTTGGCGTTACGTTTGAAACATTGCAATCAAGTGGAATTTGTACGCAAATCAAAAAAGCAAGCCCAAGCGCTCTGCACAGCGACCCCATGAACGCAGCCCTTGTACGCACGAGCGGCGGCGTTTCTGCACACAGTGGAACATGATGGTGGACCTTCGCGCAACTCTGCTCCCTGCGGGAGCATATACAGGAACACTAGGCTATATCAGCATTCACTTGAAAATCGTGATCGCGGACTCCTTTTCGAAGCAGACGTCACAATGTTCAGTCGAGTGGAGGGAAACTTTTTATAGGCCATCTTAACAACAATGAATGCGTCTCTTTTCTGCTGGGCAAACATCAACATGCTCAGAAAGATCCATACCATCGATTTTTACTAAGAAGAAAAAAATTGGTATACTAATTCTCAGTGTTCATTTAAGGACACAGTCTAAAACGCACCTTATGAAAATCCTGCATGTGCACGTGTGCGCTCTAGTTGTGCGTGAATGAGTTCGTTTTTTAGCTTTTTTACCCATCGCGTTGCCTGCTAGTATTCCCTGCTATCAGGCTAACATCTCCGCTGAGAGTCCCCTGCTCCTTCCAGCTTCGCAACCTTGTATTCGCCACGATCACAAGCTTCGTGCCGACGGAAAAAAGAGCAGCAACGCAAGAGCACCTCCGAAGAAGAGAAGAAGCGAAGAAGAAGAGAAAAGGACTACTTGAATTTGGTTGCATTCTGTTCTCTGGTAGCGCAAGCTACAAGATTCAACCCTTAATCTTACTGGAAAGGCGCGCTCTCCGCCTCTGCCTTGGTCTCTCAAAATCAGTTTCAAACGCCCTGCTTTATCTGGAAGCCCGTATCCCTGATCTAACTTCCCGTTTTCAAATAGTCACGGTGCGAAGTTTCCTCAGGTCGATGGACCCAGTGACTGAGGTCAGTACTCCTATTTTTGTGTCTCAGCCGGCCTTATTCTTTTCTCATCATTGGCCACGGTATCAAATGCCACAAATTATGTTAACGCAGAACCTTTTAACACCGATTGGTGTTGATCTCAGTTCTTTGCAGTGGGTTGATGACACGCCGGCAGCAGTGGAATTCCATTTCGACCACATCTTCCCATCTCATGCGAAACACGTGCCAGCAAACGATTTAGAACGGTTTTCTCTCGGATCACATAGAGAAATACCCCCATCATACGGTGCTTGCTACCGATGCCACCGTCAAATGCCGAAAATCTGCAGTTGGCATCTTTTCGCAGGATTTGGCATGGAGCTATTCTGTCCGCATCCCAGATGATATTCCTATATTCTTTGCGAGAATTTTTGGCTCTTGGAATGACCCTTGACAAAATTACATGCCATGTGTCTCATGTTATTATTCTCGCTGATTGTCAGTGTTAGTCTCCCTTGACACTTCACAAGAAGATTTTTTGAGCCGTATCCTGCGATTTTTGTCCCATGCACTTTGAAGGTGGTCCGTTTTGTCTGGGTCCCTGGCCATGCAGGTATTCATTCAAATGAGGTGGCTGATTACTTAGCAAGGTCGGCTCTGGACGGGTCAGTGACAGATCCCGTCCCGAATTTCAGCCTGCTGGCGATTTCCTAGGTTTCAGCGGTTCCTACATATATCATCCAGGTTACGAGATCCCTTACTAAATACCACTGACTATCAGCACTTAGCATATAATTGGTACGTCCGTTCGTGTAAATCCAGGCTGTGTGAGGTAACAATGACGCGGTTGCGGTACAGGATTCCAAGTTTGAATTTATATCTATGCAGGTGTGGGTTGACACCGACGAACCTATGTGACGCATGTGGGAAAGTTGAATCTTTAGACCATTTTCTCCTCTACTGCCCAAAGTTCGCACTTCAGAGAAAGGTTTACCTGGAGGTCCCTCTCTCCAGGTTAGGGCTCCCTTTATCTTTGCCAATATTATTATCGTTTGGAGCGAACCCCAAGGGATTTGCATTGGGTTCTATTTGTGGGTTTCTCCACGATTACATAATTGCAACTGGTAGGTTGACGTGCTAATTCTTTTAAAGTTCTACGAGCTCTTCTTTTTTTACCAAAATGCTTTCTGTTATTTAACTGTCAATATTGTTCTGTTGTTTTTATTCATTGATTTTTCAAAATTCACTATTGGTGCTACAATTTTGTCGTCATCTTGCATGGAAACTTCTTTGTTTATTCAACTACACCTTGGCCAATGCCCCCGCGTGGGTATGTGCCATATACCTGGGGTGAACAAGAAAAAGAAGAAGAAGAAGAAGAAGAAGAAGAAGAAGAAGAAGAAGAAGAAGAAGAAGAAGAAGAAGAAGAAGAAGAAGAAGAAGAAGAAGAAGAAGAAAAGGACAACGGCATGAGCCCGAAGCTAGAGGCGACCTTCAGACTGGCCCCTCGGCGTCGCCGGCGGCGCGCGGCGCTGCTGTGCGAGATGCGGCTGCCCGACCGAACGCAGGTGCTGGTGGTGACGGGGGGCGCGGCCGCCTTCTTGGCGGTGCTCGCCCTGTCCGTCTTCCTGTCGTTCAGCTCGTACCGAGAAGCCAAGGGGTCGAGCGAGGCCGCCCACTCGCAGCCCACCTCGTCACTGCAGCCACTCAGGTTCGAAGCCGAGAATTACCCGCCGCACCTAACTGAGCAACCTGTGCCCGATATCGACGACAGGATCGTTCTGCCAGTGGAAGACGACATATGAGGACGGCTGAGTAGCCGCATGCGCTTGCTTCCGTACCGCGAACTAAAGATGCCTATGGTCCATTAGACTTCCGGTTCACGGGTTATCAGTGTCTCTGTTATCGCCAGAACAATGCGACACTGCGCTGTTAGCAGACAGGTACGAGCTGCGCCGATTTTCGGACACCTGGCCGCTTCATTTGGCACCCGTGTTGTCATGGCATGTGTTCAAGTTATAGACTATCATCTATCAATGACGTAAGCAAGATGTAGAGGCGCTGCTGTCGCCGACTGGGACGACTTGGCGTAAAAAGTACGGTTAGCGGCCAGAGGAATAAATTCTTTTATTTTATTTGGAACATACTGCTAGCTTCTTTCGAGGCTGTTGCAGGAATGGGGACAGGTTGGTTTTCTTTTTTAGGTACGTCACAAAGGGGAAAAAATCACAAAGAAGGTTCACACAACTGAAATAACATTGTAAAAAGGATAATAATGGGAGAACAGTTTCAAAATACATGACGCAATATTAAGCAACACAATATAAAGCGCAGTGTGGAAAAAGATTGTTTCAGAAAAAAAGCACGTGCAATGTTTGACTAGAAAGTTCAAATAAGCAATTATGACAGGTTACAAAGAAAACTGCTCAGAGAATCACAGTTAACAGCATTTCCAGGTAACATATTCCATTCCCTACTCGCTTCCGGTAAAAATGAATAACGAAACGTGTCAGTATTAACTTTATACTCTGTTAAGTGCTGTGAGTGTTTCGTTCTGGTGTTGCGTTTTGGTGAAGGAACTAAGTGGAGATCAGAATCTATTTTTAGAAAAGCCTTTAAGAGGAGAGGAGGAGCAGGAAAAACATTTATTCAGAGTATAAAAACTGGTTGGGTTCAGTACGAGAACCCATTTGTCGCAATCATAATCCGCCCCCTCTCAACAAGCGATTTCTGGTCGAGGGGGCTGTGGCTATCAAGGGTTGCCTCCCAGCGCTCATAAGTCGGATCGGGATTGCTGTCCAAGTCTGGGTTTTCTTGACATTCCCAAACCGCGTGAAAGAGTGTGCCAACTGCACCACAGAAGGGGCAGGACGAATCGTAGGTGTCTGGGTACCATTTACTCATTAGGTTAGGATTGGGCAGAGTATTAGTTTGTAGTCGCCTGATTATGTGCCCTTCATATTTACTTAGGGTTTTGTGAGGAAGATGATATTTCCTTCTTATGATCTTATAGTACACCGTAATTTCTGCGTAGCTTAGTAAGGGTGAGGGGTTGTCAACTGCGTCAGAGAGAGGCTGCGTGCCAGATGCTCGGAGGAGGAGAGCTCGAACAGCTGTGTTGGCCGCCTCATTGCTCGTCGTTGAGAGGTGCCCTGGCGTCCAGAAGATCTGGATGTTGGAAGGATTAGACCTTTCCAAAATTTCCCAACACGGAGCGCCAACGCGGCCTCTGAGGTAATTGCGTACCGCTGCTTGTGAGTCGGACATAACCGTTGCCTCGCTGTTCTTTGATATCGCTAGTGCGATAGCTGCTTCTTCAGCCGATGTGGTACCCACCGCTTGGATAAGGCTGCTTGCAATGATACCCCCCCCCCCGGTGTGAAACTGCTGCAATTTCCGCGACTCCGTTAACGGGTCCAGCCGCATCGACGTAGATCGTGTCCTTGCTTTCATCCCAGCGCTTAGAGAGGTGTCTAGCTCTGGCTAGTCTCCGTCCTCTGTTGTATTCCTCATCCATGCGTTTTGGTATGGGGTGAGTCGTGATGTGTGATCTCATCTGCATGGGCATGTCGATCTTGTCAGCGACTTCCCGGGGTGGACTGATTCTCAGCTTCTGTAATATTTTCCTGCCAGGCTTAGATGTTGAGAGCCTGACAATTTGATTTACACGGTGGGCCTCTATTAGTTCGTCGATGGTGTTATGGATCCCCAGCTGTAGTAAGCGCTTAGTGGATGTGCATAAAGGGAGTCCCAGCGCCGTATTAACTGCCTTTCGAATAATAACATCTAGTTGGTCTTTCTCCTTTTTGCTAAGCCGTGAGTACGGGGTGGCGTATGTTAGTTTAGAGAGAATGAAAGCCTGAACTAATCTTAGGGCCTCCTCCTCTCTTAGCCCATTTCTTTTCTTGATTACCCGGCGTAGCATTCTAGAGACTTGCTAGGAAGACGCTTGGAGCTGTCTGATAGTAGTGGTGTTAGTGTTGTCGCTGGGTATGATGACTCCCAGGATCTTGATCTCTTTCTTGATCGGAATGCTCATGCCCTGGACCGTAATGGCGACAGAGGGAGTGGACAGCAAAAGCACCGTATTCTGCTTCTTGCCACGGTCGATCAGGAGTAACTCTTATTTCTCGGGAGAGCACGTTAACCCCTGCTTCGCCGCATGCTGGCACACGACATTCGCTGCTTCCTGAAGCCGGTCTTGAATTTCCCCTTCATTACCGCTGCAACACCAGATCGTAATGTCGTCGGCGTATATAGCATGCTCAATGCCTTGGGTGCGGTCTAGCTTCTCTGGTAGCCCACGCATGGCCAGGTTGAAGAGAAGCGGAAACAAGACCGCTCCCTGCGTGGTGCCCTTGGAACCTAGATTAAACGGAGAGGGGGTCCGATCACCAATACTTATTGACGCTTTCCTATTGGAGAGACAGTCCCTCACGTAATTATATGTGCGGTCACCACAGTTGATGCTGTTAAGCTCATCCAGTATTCCCTGGTGGTTGACATTGTCAAATGCTCATAAATCGAGCGCAAGGGTGACCTTGACCTGATATCTGCCGGGGTTGTCCAGAATATCCTCTCTGATACGGATGAGAATATCCTGTGTAGGCAGCTTTTCTCCAAACCCGTACAGCGCGTCAGGGAGGATACCAGTCTTCTTCAGGAGTCGCTTCAGTCGGGTGTTCACGACCCTCTAGAACAGTTTACACAGACACGACGTCATGGAGATCGGTCGTAAATGATCAATATCGCATGGCTTTTTGGGCTTGGGAACAAATCGCACTAAAGCCAATTTCCAGGAGTCGGGGATCTGGCCCTTGTTCCAGCACTGCGTGTTGAAGTATTTCACTAATTTTCTTAAGAAGATGTCATCCATATTAAAGAACATCTTGGTGTTTATCTGGCCCGGTCCAGGAGCGGTGTTCTTACGCATGACGTCAAGCTCCGTCCTCAGTTCCTCAAACGTTACGTCTTGGTCCATCTCTTCTTTGGGTGCACCGGTGCACGCAGGGAGAGGGTACGAGGATCCCAGATCGAGGAATTTTCGTGCAATTTCTGCAATGAGGGCTCCGTTGTCCCCTTTATAGCTGTGCAAGGCGTTACAGAGCGTGTCTGCTTGCTCTTTCCGGTTTGAGTTCGGCTCGATAAGGGACCCGAGGAGTCCCCATGCTTTAGCCGTGCCCATTCTACCGTTGAGCTCTTCACACAGCTTGAGCCAGTTTTGGTTAGCGAGGTTATTTGCGTAGTCATCCGCTTCTTTGGTGAGTTCTGCAATCTTGGTCTTCAGTGTGCGATTTAACTTTTGCCTTTTCCACCTCCTTGTCAGAGGTCTCCTGGCTTCCCACAGATGTAACAGGTGCGGGTCAACTGCCGGAGTTTCCTCCGCGGTGTTCGCTGTGGTAGAGTGCGTGGCGACGGTTTTCATCTGCAGCGCTGTTCATGCCTCAATCTCTGTGGTATCTTCGTCCGGGAGACGTGCGATTTCCTGTATCCACTTGTCCCAGTTCACAATCTTTGCCTTGCCAAATGGTTTCCGACATTTAACCTCCTGAACAGTGCAGGAGACGATGAAGTGATCACTGCCCCGGGACTCGCCAGTGTTAGACCAGGTGGCCTGCAGGCAATTTTTCACAAGCGTGAGATCTGGACAGGTGTCTCTGCTGACGCTATTACCAGCTCTGGTGGGTTGCAGGGGATCCGTTAAGATTGTGAGCCCTTCTCTGTTAGGGATCTCAAGGATCCTCCTACCTTTCGGGCTGTTAAAGTGATATCCCCATGCTTTATGGGGCGTATTGAAATCACCGGCTATGACGAGGGGGTCCTTACCTGCCCTTTTGATAAAATTATTAAATAGCGTGGCTATCTGACGACATGAGTCCCTGGGGCGACAATACACGTTCAGTATGTGCAAACTGCGTTTTACCTTGTGTTTGGGAAGAATTTCAATGTAAGCATGTTCGATATTTTCGGCTAGCGGTTCTTGCAGCGTTGCGGTAAACTCCTTGTGAACAAGTATTCCTAGGCTATGCTCGTCTTGGAAAGTTTTGTACCCCTTCATGCTGATGACCGTATTTGCTTCTTGAAGTACTATTACAGCAGGTGGCGTCTCCGACGTGTCGATGAAAAATTTAAGGCTTGCTTTTTATTTTTGAATCCCTGACAATTCCATTGCCAAACTATTGTTTCCTGTCCCCTATGTGCCATGGTCCTTATCCGTACTCTTTTGGAAGGGGGTGCCTGTCGACATATTTGCATTTCCTATTTCGGAAGTTGCACTCGTTGAGTTTAGATTTGAATTCGTCCCGGACTGTGGCAATGGCCGAGTTTATGTATTTCCTAATGTTGGCGGACTCGTTTGCGAGCTCGTTTTTGAAAATCTGAATAACTTGTAGGAACTTTTTATCCTACTCCTCTCTGTCAGCCCTCAGCTCTGCAATGACGCGCTCATAAACTGACTGAGTTTGGCCGGGCTTCGGGTGTTTTGTCGGGAGTTGTTTGTGACTGCAGCCTGACGAATTTAAGCTCAGCTCGCAACGCCTCGTTCTGTTTTTTTAGCTGAATAATTTCTGTTATCAGGTCGTTAAACTCCTTATATATCGCGTTTCCGGGGAGGGATGGAGGCAACCCAGCATAGCCCACCTTTACGATGTGTCTTGAGTCTTCTTGCTTCTCAGAAGACGGTCCGCGTTCTCGGGTGCGTGGCGTCTCCTGTGCCGGTGGATCCGCCTTAGGTGCAAAGGAGACCGACCTGGTGGTCCTTTGCTCTTTATGATGTCTTAACTCTTCCGTTCCGGATCGGCCTGACGAGTTGCGACGTTGACTAGTCTTAGATCTTGACTTAGAGCTGGACGTAGAATTGGAAGCCGCTCTTCTGGATTCCTTCTTCTCGAACTGCTCTTTTCGGCTGGTGCGTACAGCTGCCGCGTAGCTCTTGCTGGTGCCACTGGTTGTCGGTTTCTCTTCCTGATCACCGAAATGTTGATGTTTCCTAGGCTCATTGATGGGATCCAGAAACTGCTTTGCATTCCCTTGAGTAGGTGTGATGATTCCCCTGGCATGCCGCACAAGTTGGGGTGCAATCGTGAGCTTCCCCGGGATTCAGCTTGCCGCACGAGTCACATTTCGATTCAGCTGGGCTGGGGCAGACGTCCGGTCTATGTCCTTCCCTGCCACACAGTACGCAAAACGGTCTAGTTTTCCTATAAAGAAAACATTTGCGCTCGATCCACCAGTACGTAGCAAAGAAAGGGACTTTGTATCCACTGAACAGTATCACCGCCGAGTTGGATCTGCCGAGCCTTCGGACGCCTAATACCTCAATGCCTACGTGAGGACACCGCAAGACTCATGCAAAGGGGTGGTGCACGGGATTGACCCCAACGCATCAGACAGACACCTATAGAAAGACTTTTCATCGGAAACCCACGAAAAATTTAAAAGGAGAAAAGCGAATTTAAAGCGCGAGGTTCGGGCGCATATAGTGGTGAGATTTGCCTTGTTTAAGAGTTCAGTTGGGGGTGACACTCTTAGTTCGTGGGTTCGGATCCCACCGGCGGCGTGGTTGCTTTTTCTGCTGATTTATAATTTTCTTTAAGCGACAGATTAATCGAATATTATTCTCACATTGATTAGCACTAGAAATTATGTTAGAAACATTCCCATCGTTGGCTGCATTCTCACACACACACACACACACACGCACGCACGCACGCACGCACACACACACACACACACACACACACACACACACACACACACACACACACACACACACACACACACACACACACACACACACACACACACACACACACACACACACACACACACGCACGCACGCACACACACACGCGCACACACACACACACACACACAGAGACACACACACACACACACACACACACACACACACACACACACACACACACACACACACACACACACACACACACACACACACACACACACACACACACACACACACACACACACACACACACACACACACACACACACACACACACACACACACACACACACACACACACACACACACACACACACACACACACACACACCAGGCTTCAACCTGTCAAACAACTTTGAGCGCCGAATAATGCGGATTCGTTTGCGACACTCCGAACCCACTGCGACAAACGGGTTGGGCACACTTTTGTCACCAATGGCGACACCAAGTGGCACCAGTTTCCGCACCCGCTCAGACGGTACGTACATATCAAATGACACAGACGCAACTTTCACTGCGCAACGGAGCTTTTATTACGTACAAAAAAAAACGACGCACAGGTACCACCGCCGCTGGCCAATTTCAAATCACGTGCCATGCGTCAACACAGTTTTTTCGGGCGCACATCACAGAGGCTAGGCTATATTAGTGTTCCTGTATATGCTCCCGCAGGGAACAGAGTCTCTTGTCCCTCGCCGCTCCGAATGCCATTCGCCGAGAGGCGGTCACATGATTGTCGTGACGTCCGGTGTTCAAATTTCCGCGGGGAAGCTGACTTCACAGGCGCAGTGCCGTGCGACCCCTCGTCAGCTCGACGCCTCACGTGACCCCACGCTGTCAGCTACATTTCACATATTTCCCGTGCACACCTGTGGCGTGAGGTTTGGAGTTCTGTTGCGGCAGTGAGCCACGTAGTTGTCAGCTATGACTGCGTGCAGTGCTCCAAACTGCATCAACAGCACTGGAAACGGCAAAGCGTTTTACGAACTTCCATTTGGAGGTTCGGCGCCTGAAGTGCGTCGGCGATTGAAGTGGCTTTTGAGAATGGGACGCTTAAGCGCGACGGAATATAACTTAATAACACAGATGAAAACATAATGAATTTAATAAAAAATTAGATAGGCCAAATATATTATTACGCGGAAATAGTATTTACATTTATTCACAAGTGTTGGGGGTTAGAATAAAGAGTTCCTAGCAGGGAGCACCAACACGAACAGTGAGCTGCATTAACCTCCTCTTCTTCGTTCGTCCTTTCACGCGAGAGGCCACTTCGTCTTCCACTGCCACTTCGTCGTAACAATATAAACGAGAAAGAGTTCTTTAAAGGTCCTTTAAAGATTCGTCATATCACTGCATTTAGCGACGGGGTACATTTTGTAAAATGTTTTACGCAAGCAAATGAGTTTGAAATTTTTTCGTTAGGTCAGACTCGCCTGTTCAACGCATTGCTGTTTGTTTAGTCTGCTTGCCTGTAACAAGCTGTAGAACTATGTTAATGTGGTTCTAGGGAGAGGCGTTTTCATATTTTCCGTGCATAACTCGCACAGAGCACGTGGTGGTGCTAGCTGTGAAAGAAG
>JARKHS020011372.1:0-124307 GCA_030143305.2 Amblyomma americanum | reverse complement strand
ACTCTCCGCAGTCCGGTGGAGCATAGAATGCAGTGCTTATTCTGTTCCTGTTATTTTAGGCGCAGACGTGTCCCGTACTGGTCCGATGACCCTGATGCACGGCCGGAGCGGGGAAGCAAGATAGAAGCACCAAAGCGACGACAGATACCTTGCCGTCACCGCCTACAGTGCAACTGACATCATGAGGCACGGGATTTAAGCCCTACAAAAGGAAAATGCGAAAGGCGACACTCCGCATTCCGGTGGAGCATCGAATGCAGTGCTAATTCTGGTCCTGTTACTCTTAGGCGCGGACGTGTCCGGTATTGGTCCTATGACCCTGATGTACGGCCGGAGCGGGGAAGCAAGATAGAAGCACCAAAGCGACGATAGATAACTTTGCCGTCACCGCCTACACTGCAACTGATGTCATGAGCCACGGTATTTAAGCCCTAAAAAAGGAAGCTGCGAAAGGCGACACTCCGCAGTCCGGTGGAGCATCGAATGCAGTGCTAATTCTTGTCCTGTTACTTTTAGGCGCAGACGTGTCCCGTGCTGATCCGATGACCCTGATGGTCAGGCCGGAGCGGGGAAGCAAGATAGAAGGACCAAAGCGACGACAGATAACTTCGCCGTCACCACCTACAGTGAAACTGACGTCACGAGCCACGGGAGTTAAGCCCTACAAAAGGAAGCTGCGAAAGGCGACACTCCGCAGTCCGGTGGAGCATCGAATGCAGTGCTAATTCTTGTCCTGTTACTTTTAGGCGCAGAGGTGTCCCGTACTGGTCCGATGACCCTGATGCACGGCCGGAGCGGGGAAGCAAGATAGAAGCACCAAAGCGACGACAGATAACTTCGCCGTCACCGCCTACAGTGAAACTGACGTCATGAGCCACGGGATTTCAGCCCTACAAAAGGAAGCTGCGAAAGGCGACACTCCGCAGTCCGGTGGAGCATCAAATGCAGTGCTAATTCTTGTCCTGTTACTTTTAGACGCAGACGTGTCCCGTACTGGTCCGATGACCCTGATGCACGGCCGGAGCGGGGAAGCAAGATAGAAGCACCAAAGCGACGACAGATAACTTCGCCGTCACCGCCTACAGTGAAACTGATGTCATGAGCCACGGGATTTAAGCCCTAACAAAGGAAGATGCGAAAGGCGACACTCCGCAGTCCGGTGGAGCATCGAATGCAGTGCTAATTCTTGTCCAGTTTCTTATGGCGCAGACGTGTCCCGTACTGGTCCGATGACCCTGATGCACGACCGGAGCGGGGAAGCAAGATAGAAGCACCAAAGCGACGACAGATAACTTTGCCGTCAGCGCCTACAGTGCAACTGACGTCGTGAGCCACGGGATTTAAGCACTACAAAAAAGGAAGCTGCGAAAGGCGATGGTCCGCAGTCCGGTGGAGCATCGAATGCAGTGCTAATTCTTGTCCTGTTACTTTTAGGCGCAGACGTGTCCCGTACTGGTCCGATGACCCTGATGCACGGCCGGAGCGGGGAAGCAAGATAGAAGCACCAAAGCGACGACAGATAACTTTGCCGTCACCGCCTAAAGTGCAACTGACGTTATGAGCCACGGGATATAAGCCCTACAAAAGGAAGATGCGAAAGGCGACACTCCGCAGTGCGGTGGAGCATCGAATGCAGTGCTAATTCTTGTCCAGTTTCTTATGGCGCAGTCGTGTCCCGTACTGGTCCGATGACCCTGATGCACGGCCGGAGCGGGGAAGCAAGATAGAAGCACCAAAGCGACTACAGATAACTTCGCCGTCACCGCCTAAAGTGCAACTGACGTCATGAGCCACGGGATTTAAGCCCTAAAAAAGGAAGATGCGAAAGGCGACACTCCGCAGTCCGGTGGAGCATCGAATGCAGTGCTAATTCTTGTCCAGTTTCTTATGGCGGAGACGTGTCCCGTACTGGTCCGATGACCCTGATGCACGGCCGGAGCGGGGAAGCAAGATAGAAGCACCAAAGTGACGACAGATAACTTTGCCGTCACCGCCTACAGTGCAACTGACGAAATGAGCCACGGGATTTAAGCACTACAAAAAAGGAAGCTGCGAAAGACGACTCTCCGCAGTCCGGTGGAGCACAGAATGCAGTGCTTATTATATTCCTGTTATTTTAGGTGCAGACGTGTCCCGTACTGGTCCGATGACCCTGATGCACCGCCGGAGCGGGGAAGCAAGATAGAAGCACCAAAGCGACGACAGATAACTTTGCCGTCACCGCCTACAGTGCAACTGACGTCATGAGCCACGGGATTTAAGCCCTACAAAATGAAGATGCGAAAGGCGACACTCCGCAGTCCGGTGGAGCATCGAATGCAGTGCTAATTCTTGTCCAGGTTCTTATGGCGCAGACGTGTCCCGTACTGGTCCGATGACCCTGATGCACGGCCGGACCGGGGAAGCAAGATAGAAGCACCAAAGCGACGACAGATAACTTTGCCGTCACCGCCTACAGTGCAACTGACGTCATGGGCCACGGGATTTAAGCACTACAAAAAAGGAAGCTGCGAAAGGCGATGCTCCGCAGTCCGGTGGAGCATGGAATGCAGTGCTAATTCCATTCCTGTTACGTTTAGGCGCAGACGTGTCCCGTACTGGTCCGATGACCCTGATGCACGGCCGGAGCGGGGAAGCAAGATAGAAGCACCAAAGCGACGACAAATAACTTTGCGTCACCGCCTACACTGCAACTGACGTCATGAGCCTCGGGATTTAAGCCCTACAAAAGAAAGCTGCGAAAGGCGACACTTCGCAGTCCGGTGGGGCATCGAATGCAGTGCTAATTCTATTCCTGTTACTTTTAGGCCCACACGTGTCCCGTACTGGTCCGATGACCCTGATGCACATCCGGAGAGGGGAAGCAAGATAGAAGCACCAAAGCGACGACAGATAACTTTGCCGTCACCGCCTACAGTGCAACTGACGAAATGAGCCACGGGATTTAAGCACTACAAAAAGGAAGCTGCGAAAGGCGACACTCCGCAGTCCGGTGGAGCATCGAATGCAGTGCTAATTCTTGTCCAGTTTCTTATGACGCAGTCGTGTCCCGTACTGGTCCGATGACCCTGATGCACGGCCGAAGCGGGGAAGCAAGAAAGAAGCACCAAAGCGACGACAGATAACTTTGCCGTCACCGCCTACAGTTAAACTGACGTCATGAGCTACGGGATTTAAGCACTACAAAAAAGGAAGCTGCAAAGGCGATGCTCCGCAGTCCGGTGGAGCATGGAATGCAGTGCTAATTCTATTCCTGTTACGTTTAGGCGCAGACGTGTCCCGTACTGGTCCGATGACCCTGATGCACGGCCGGAGCGGGGAAGCAAGATAGAAGCACCAAAGCGACGACAGATAACTTTGCCGTCACCGCCTACACTGCAACTGACGTCATGAGCCACGGGATTTAAGCCCTACAAAAGAAAGCTGCGAAAGGCAACACTTCGCAGTCCGGCGGAGCCTCGAATGCAGTGTTAATTCTATTCCTGTTATTTTAGGCCCAGACGTGTCCCGTACTGGTCCGATGACCCTGATGAACGGCCGGATAGGGGAAGCAAGATAGAAGCACGAAAGCGACGACAGATAACTTTGCCGTCCCCGCCAACAGGGCAACTGACGTCATGAGCCACGGGATTTAAGCCCTACAAAAGGAAGCTGCGAAAGACGACTCTCCGCAGTCCGGTGGAGCATAGAATGCAGTGCTTATTCTGTTTCTGTTATTTTAGGCGCAGACATGTCCCGTACTGGTCCGATGACCCTGATGCACGGCCGGAGCGGGGAAGCAAGATAGAAGCACCAAAGCGACGACAGATAACTTTGCCGTCACCGCCTACAGTGCAACTGACATCATGAGGCACGGGATTTAAGCCCTACAAAAGGAAAATGCGAAAGGCGACACTCCGCATTCCGGTGGAGCATCGAATGCAGTGCTAATTCTGGTCCTGTTACTCTTAGGCGCGGACGTGTCCCGTATTGGTCCTATGACCCTGATGTACGGCCGGAGCGGGGAAGCAAGATAGAAGCACCAAAGCGACGATAGATAACTTTGCCGTCACCGCCTACACTGCAACTGATGTCATGAGCCACGGTATTTAAGCCCTAAAAAAGGAAGCTGCGAAAGGCGACACTCCGCAGTCCGGTGGAGCATCGAATGCAGTGCTAATTCTTGTCCTGTTACTTTTAGGCGCAGACGTGTCCCGTGCTGGTCCGATGACCCTGATGGTCGGCCGGAGCGGGGAAGCAAGATAGAAGGACCAAAGCGACGACAGATAACTTCGCCGTCACCGCCTACAGTGAAACTGACGTCCCGAGCCACGGGAGTTAAGCCCTACAAAAGGAAGCTGCGAAAGGCGACACTCCGCAGTCCGGTGGAGCATCGAATGCAGTGCTAATTCTTGTCCTGTTACTTTTAGGCGCAGAGGTGTCCCGTACTGGTCCGATGACCCTGATGCACGGCCGGAGCGGGGAAGCAAGATAGAAGCACCAAAGCGACTACAGATAACTTCGCCGTCACCGCCTACAGTGCAACTTACGTCATGAGCCACGGGATTTAAGCACTACAAAAGGAAGCTGCGAAAGGCGACACTCCGCAGTCCGTTGGAGCATCGAATGCAGTGCTAATTCTATTCCTGTTACTTTTAGGCCCAGACGTGTCCTGTGCTGGTCCGATGACCCTGATGCACGGCCGGAGCGGGGAAGCTAGATAGAAGCACCAAAGCGACGACAGATAACTTCGCTGTCACCGCCTACAGTGCAACTGACGTCATGAGCCACGGGATTTAAGCACTACAAAAGGAAGCTGCGAAAGGCGACACTCCACAGTACGTTGGAGCATCGAATGCAGTGCTAAATCTATTCCTGTTACTTTTAGGCCCAGACGTGTCGCGTACTGGTCCGATGACCCTGATGCACGGCCGGAGCGGGGAAGCAAGATAGAAGCACCAAAGCGACGACAGATAAATTCGCCGTCACCGCCTACAGTTAAACTCACGTCATGAGCCACGGGATTTAAGCCCTACAAAGGGAAGATGCGAAAGGCGACACTCCGCAGACCGGTGGAGCATCGTATGCAGTGCTAATTCTTGTCCTGTTATTTTAGACGCAGACGTGTCCCGTACTGGTCCGATGACCCTGATGCACGGCCGGAGCGGGGAAGCAAGATAGAAGCACCAAAGCGACGACAGATAACTTTGCCGTTACCGCCTACAGTGCAACTCACGTCATGAGCGACGGCATTTAAGCCCTACAAAAGGAAGCTGCGAAAGGCGACACTCCGCAGTCCGTTGGAGCATCGAATGCAGTGCTAATTCTATTCCTGTTACTTTTAGGCCCAGACGTGTCCCGTACTGGTCCGATGACAATGATGCACGGCCGGAGCGGGGAAGCAAGATAGAAGCACCAAAGCGACGACAGATAACTTCGCCGTCACCGCCTACAGTGAAACTGACGTCATGAGCCACCGGATTTAAGCCGTAGGAAAGGAAGCTGCGAAAGGCGACACTCCGCAGTCCGGTGGAGCATCGAATGCAGTGCTAATTCTATTCCTGTTACTTTTAGGCCCAGACGTGTCCTGTACTGGTCCGATGACCCTGATGCACGGCCGGAGCGGGGAAGCTAGATAGAAGCACCAAAGCGACGACAGATAACTTCGCCGTCACCGCCTACAGTGAAACTGACGTCATGAGCCTCGGGATTTAAGCCCTACAAAAGGAAGCTGCGAAAGGCGACACTCCGCAGTCCGGTGGAGCATCGAATGCAGTGCTAATTCTATTCCTGTTACTTTTAGGCCCAGACATGTCCCGTACTGGTCCGATGACCTTGATGCACGGCCGGAGCGGGGAAGCAAGATAGAAGCACCAAAGCGACGACAGATAACTTTGCCGTCACCGCCTACAGTGCAACAGACGTCATGAGCCACGGGATTTAAGCACTGCAAAAGGAAGCTGCGAAAGGCGACACTCCGCAATCCGGTGGAGCATCGAATGCAATGCTAATTCTTGTCCTGTTATTTTAGGCGCAGAGGTGTCCCGTACTGGTCCGATGACCCTGATGCACTACCGGAGCGGGGAAGCAAGATAGAAGCACCAAAGCGACGACAGATAACTTTGCCGTCACCGCCTAAAGTGCAACTGACGTCATGAGCCACGGGATTTAAGCCCTACAAAAGGAAGATGCGAAAGGCGACACTCCGCAGTCCGGTGGAGCATCGAATGCAGTGCTAATTCTTGTCCAGTTTCTTATGGCGCAGTCGTGTCCCGTACTGGTCCGATGACCCCGATGCACGGCCGAAGCGGGGAAGCAAGAAAGAAGAAGCTCCAAAGCGACGACAAATAACTTCGCTGTCACCGCCTACAGTGCAACTGACGTCATGAGCCGCGGGATTTAAGCACTACAAAAGGAAGCTGCGAAAGGCGACACTCCACAGTCCGTTGGAGCATCGAATGCAGTGCTAAATCTATTCCTGTTACTTTTGGGCCCAGACGTGTCCCGTACTGGTCCGATGACCCTGATGCACGGCCGGAGCGGGGAAGCAAGATAGAAGCACCAAAGCGACGACAGATAACTTCGCCGTCACCGCCTACAGTTAAACTCACGTCATGAGCCACGGGATTTGAGCCCTACAAAGGGAAGATGCGAAAGGCGACACTCCGCAGTCCGGTGGAGCATCGTATGCAGTGCTAATTCTTGTCCTGTTATTTTAGACGCAGACGTGTCCCGTACTGGTCCGATGACCCTGATGCACGGCCGGAGCGGGGAAGCAAGATAGAAGCACCAAAGCGACGACAGATAACTTTGCCGTTACCGCCTACAGTGCAACTCACGTCATGAGCCACGGCATTTAAGCCCTACAAAAGGAAGCTGCGAAAGGCGACACTCCGCAGTCCGTTGGAGCATCGAATGCAGTGCTAATTCTATTCCTGTTACTTTTAGGCGCAGACGTGTCCCGTACTGGTCCGATGACAATGATGCACGGCCGGAGCGGGGAAGCAAGATAGAAGCACCAAAGCGACGACACATAACTTCGCCGTCACCGCCTACAGTGAAACTGACGTCATGAGCCACCGGATTTAAGCCGTAGGAAAGGAAGCTGCGAAAGGCGACACTCCGCAGTCCGGTGGAGCATCGAATGCAGTGCTAATTCTATTCCTGTTACTTTTAGGCCCAGACGTGTCCCGTACTGGTCCGATGACCCTGATGCACGGCCGGAGCGGGGAAGCAAGATAGAAGCACCAAAGCGACGACAGATAACTTCGCCGTCACCGCCTACAGTGAAACTGACGTCATGAGCCACGGGATTTAAGCCCTACAAAAGGAAGCTGCGAAAGGCGACACTCCGCAGTCCGGTGGAGCATCAAATGCAGTGCTAATTCTTGTCCTGTTACTTTTAGACGCAGACGTGTCCCGTACTGGTCCGATGACCCTGATGCACGGCCGGAGCGGGGAAGCAAGATAGAAGCACCAAAGCGACGACAGATAACTTCGCCGTCACCGCCTACAGTGAAACTGATGTCATGAGCCACGGGATTTAAGCCCTAAAAAAGGAAGATGCGAAAGGCGACACTCCGCAGTCCGGTGGAGCATCGAATGCAGTGCTAATTCTTGTCCAGTTTCTTATGGCGCAGTCGTGTCCCGTACTGGTCCAAAGACCCTGATGCACGGCCGGAGCGGGGAAGCAAGATAGAAGCACCAAAGCGACTACAGATAACTTCGCCGTCACCGCCTAAAGTGCAACTGACGTCATGAGCCACGGGATTTAAGCCCTAAAAAAGGAAGATGCGAAAGGCGACACTCCGCAGTCCGGTGGAGCATCGAATGCAGTGCTAATTCTTGTCCAGTTTCTTATGGCGGAGACGTGTCCCGTACTGGTCCGATGACCCTGATGCACGGCCGGAGCGGGGAAGCAAGATAGAAGCACCAAAGTGACGACAGATAACTTTGCCGTCACCGCCTACAGTGCAACTGACGAAATGAGCCACGGGATTTAAGCACTACAAAAAAGGAAGCTGCGAAAGACGACTCTCCGCAGTCCGGTGGAGCACAGAATGCAGTGCTTATTATATTCCTGTTATTTTAGGTGCAGACGTGTCCCGTACTGGTCCGATGACCCTGATGCTTCGCCGGAGCGGGGAAGCAAGATAGAAGCACCAAAGCGACGACAGATAACTTTGCCGTCACCGCCTACAGTGCAACTGACGTCATGAGCCACGGGATTTAAGCCCTACAAAATGAAGATGCGAAAGGCGACACTCCGCAGTCCGGTGGAGCATCGAATGCAGTGCTAATTCTTGTCCAGGTTCTTATGGCGCAGACGTGTCCCGTACTGGTCCGATGACCCTGATGCACGGCCGGACCGGGGAAGCAAGATAGAAGCACCAAAGCGACGACAGATAACTTTGCCGTCACCGCCTACAGTGCAACTGACGTCATGGGCCACGGGATTTAAGCACTACAAAAAAGGAAGCTGCGAAAGGCGATGCTCCGCAGTCCGTGTGGAGCATGGAATGCAGTGCTAATTCCATTCCTGTTACGTTTAGGCGCAGACGTGTCCCGTACTGGTCCGATGACCCTGATGCACGGCCGGAGAGGGGAAGCAAGATAGAAGCACCAAAGCGACGACAGATAACTTTGCCGCCACCGCCTACAGTGCAACTGACGAAATGAGCCACGGGATTTAAGCACTACAAAAAGGAAGCTGCGAAAGGCGACACTCCGCAGTCCGGTGGAGCATCGAATGCAGTGCTAATTCTTGTCCAGTTTCTTATGACGCAGTCGTGTCCCGTACTGGTCCGGTGACCCTGATGCACGGCCGAAGCGGGGAAGCAAGAAAGAAGCACCAAAGCGACGACAGATAACATTGCCGTCACCGCCTACAGTTAAACTGACGTCATGAGCCACGGGATTTAAGCCCTACAAAGGGAAGATGCGAAAGGCGACACTCCGCAGTCCGTTGGAGCATCGAATGCAGTGCAAATTCTATTCCTGTTACTTTTAGGCCCAGACGTGTCCCGTACTGGTCCGATGACCCTGATGCAAGGCCGGAGCGGGGAAGCAAAATAGAAGCACCAAAGCGACGACAAATAACTTCGCCGTCCCCGACTACAGTGAAACTGACGTCATGAGCCACGCGATTTAAGCCGTAGAAAAGGAAGCTGCGAAAGACGACTCTCCGCAGTCCGGTGGAGCGCAGAATGCAGTGCCTATTCTATTCCTGTTATTTTAGGTGCAGACGTGTCCCGTACTGGTCCGATGACCCTGATGCACCGCCGGAGCGGGGAAGCAAGATAGAAGCACCAAAGCGACGACAGATAGCTTTGCCGTCACCGCCTACAGTGCAACTGACGTCATGAGCCACGGGATTTAAGCCCTACAAAATGAAGATGCGAAAGGCGACACTCCGCAGTCCGGTGGAGCAACGAATGCAGTGTCCAAGTTCTTATGGCGCAGACGTGTCCCGTGCTGGTCCGATGACCCTGGTGGTCGGCCGGAGCGGGGAAGCAAGATAGAAGGACCAAAGCGACGACAGATAACTTCGCCGTCACCGCCTACAGTGAAACTGACGTCACGAGCCACGGGAGTTAAGCCCTACAAAAGGAAGCTGCGAAAGGCGACACTCCGCAGTCCGGTGGAGCATCGAATGCAGTGCTAATTCTTGTCCTGTTACTTTTAGGCGCAGAGGTGTCCCGTACTGGTCCGATGACCCTGATGCACGGCCGGAGCGGGAAAGCAAGATAGAAGCACCAAAGCGACTACAGATAACTTCACCGTCACCGCCTACAGTGCAACTTACGTCATGAGAGACGGGATTTGAGCACTACAAAAGGAAGCTGCGAAAGGCGACACTCCGCAGTCCGTTGGAGCATCGAATGCAGTGCTAATTCTATTCCTGTTACTTTTAGGCCCAGACGTGTCCTGTACTGGTCCGATGACCCTGATGCACGGCCGGAGCGGGGAAGCTAGATAGAAGCACCAGAGCGACGACAGATAACTTCGCCGTCACCGCCTACAGTGAAACTGACGTCATGAGCCTCGGGATTTAAGCCCTACAAAAGGACGCTGCGAAAGGCGACACTCCGCAGTCCGGTGGAGCATCGAATGCAGTGCTAATTCTATTCCTGTTACTTTTAGGCCCAGACGTGTCCCGTACTGGTCCGATGACCTTGATGCACGGCCGGAGCGGGGAAGCAAGATAGAAGCACCAAAGCGACGACAGATAACTTTGCCGTCACCGCCTAAAGTGCAACTGACGTCATGAGCCACGGGATTTAAGCTCAACAAAAGGAAGATGCGAAAGGCGACACTCCGCAGTCCTGTGGAGCATCGAATGCAGTGATAATTCTTGTCCTGTTACTTTTAGGCGCAGAGGTGTCCCGTACTGGTCCGATGACCCTGATGCACGGCCGGAGCGGGGAAGCAAGATAGAAGCACCAAAGTGACGACAGATAACTTTGCCGTCACCGCCTAAAGTGCAACTGACGTCATGAGCCACGGGATTTAAGCCCTACAAAAGGAAGATGCGAAAGGCGACACTCCGCAGTCCGGTGGAGCATCGAATGCAGTGCTAATTCTTGTCCAGGTTCTTATGGCGCAGACGTGTCCCGTACTGGTCCGATGACCCTGATGCACGGCCGGACCGGGGAAGCAAGATAGAAGCACCAAAGCGACGACAGATAACTTTGCCGTCACCGCCTACAGTGCAACTGACGTCATGGGCCACGGGATTTAAGCACTACAAAAAAGGAAGCTGCGAAAGGCGATGCTCCGCAGTCCGGTGGAGCATGGAATGCAGTGCTAATTCCATTCCTGTTACGTTTAGGCGCAGACGTGTCCCGTACTGGTCCGATGACCCTGATGCACGGCCGGAGCGGGGAAGCAAGATAGAAGCACCAAAGCGACGAGAAATAACTTTGCGTCACGCCTACACTGCAACTGACGTCATGAGCCTCGGGATTTAAGCCCTACAAAAGAAAGCTGCGAAAGGCGACACTTCGCAGTCCGGTGGGGCATCGAATGCAGTGCTAATTCTATTCCTGTTACTTTTAGGCCCACACGTGTCCCGTACTGGTCCGATGACCCTGATGCACATCCGGAGAGGGGAAGCAAGATAGAAGCACCAAAGCGACGACAGATAACTTTGCCGTCACCGCCTACAGTGCAACTGACGAAATGAGCCACGGGATTTAAGCACTACAAAAAGGAAGCTGCGAAAGGCGACACTCCGCAGTCCGGTGGAGCATCGAATGCAGTGCTAATTCTTGTCCAGTTTCTTATGACGCAGTCGTGTCCCGTACTGGTCCGATGACCCTGATGCACGGCCGAAGCGGGGAAGCAAGAAAGAAGCACCAAAGCGACGACAGATAACTTTGCCGTCACCGCCTACAGTTAAACTGACGTCATGAGCTACGGGATTTAAGCACTACAAAAAAGGAAGCTGCAAAGGCGATGCTCCGCAGTCCGGTGGAGCATGGAATGCAGTGCTAATTCTATTCCTGTTACGTTTAGGCGCAGACGTGTCCCGTACTGGTCCGATGACCCTGATGCACGGCCGGAGCGGGGAAGCAAGATAGAAGCACCAAAGCGACGACAGATAACTTTGCCGTCACCGCCTACACTGCAACTGACGTCATGAGCCACGGGATTTAAGCCCTACAAAAGAAAGCTGCGAAAGGCAACACTTCGCAGTCCGGCGGAGCCTCGAATGCAGTGTTAATTCTATTCCTGTTATTTTAGGCCCAGACGTGTCCCGTACTGGTCCGATGACCCTGATGAACGGCCGGATAGGGGAAGCAAGATAGAAGCACGAAAGCGACGACAGATAACTTTGCCGTCCCCGCCAACAGGGCAACTGACGTCATGAGCCACGGGATTTAAGCCCTACAAAAGGAAGCTGCGAAAGACGACTCTCCGCAGTCCGGTGGAGCATAGAATGCAGTGCTTATTCTGTTTCTGTTATTTTAGGCGCAGACATGTCCCGTACTGGTCCGATGACCCTGATGCACGGCCGGAGCGGGGAAGCAAGATAGAAGCACCAAAGCGACGACAGATAACTTTGCCGTCACCGCCTACAGTGCAACTGACATCATGAGGCACGGGATTTAAGCCCTACAAAAGGAAAATGCGAAAGGCGACACTCCGCAGTCCGGTGGAGCATCGAATGCAGTGCTAATTCTTGTCCTGTTACTTTTAGGCGCAGACGTGTCCCGTGCTGGTCCGATGACCCTGATGGTCGGCCGGAGCGGGGAAGCAAGATAGAAGGACCAAAGCGACGACAGATAACTTCGCCGTCACCGCCTACAGTGAAACTGACGTCACGAGCCACGGGAGTTAAGCCCTACAAAAGGAAGCTGCGAAAGGCGACACTCCGCAGTCCGGTGGAGCATCGAATGCAGTGCTAATTCTTGTCCTGTTACTTTTAGGCGCAGAGGTGTCCCGTACTGCTCCGATGACCCTGATGCACGGCCGGAGCGGGGAAGCAAGATAGAAGCACCAAAGCGACTACAGATAACTTCGCCGTCACCGCCTACAGTGCAACTTACGTCATGAGCCACGGGATTTAAGCACTACAAAAGGAAGCTGCGAAAGGCGACATTCCGCAGTCCGTTGGAGCATCGAATGCAGTGCTAATTCTATTCCTGTTACTTTTAGGCCCAGACGTGTCCTGTGCTGGTCCGATGACCCTGATGCACGGCCGGAGCGGGGAAGCTAGATAGAAGCACCAAAGCGACGACAGATAACTTCGCTGTCACCGCCTACAGTGCAACTGACGTCATGAGCCACGGGATTTAAGCACTACAAAAGGAAGCTGCGAAAGGCGACACTCCACAGTACGTTGGAGCATCGAATGCAGTGCTAAATCTATTCCTGTTACTTTTAGGCCCAGACGTGTCGCGTACTGGTCCGATGACCCATTGCACGGCCGGAGCGGGGAAGCAAGATAGAAGCACCAAAGCGACGACAGATAACTTCGCCGTCACCGCCTACAGTTAAACTCACGTCATGAGCCACGGGATTTAAGCCCTACAAAGGGAAGATGCGAAAGGCGACACTCCGCAGACCGGTGGAGCATCGTATGCAGTGCTAATTCTTGTCCTGTTATTTTAGACGCAGACGTGTCCCGTACTGGTCCGATGACCCTGATGCACGGCCGGAGCGGGGAAGCAAGATAGAAGCACCAAAGCGACGACAGATAACTTTGCCGTTACCGCCTACAGTGCAACTCACGTCATGAGCGACGGCATTTAAGCCCTACATAAGGAAGCTGCGAAAGGCGACACTCCGCAGTCCGTTGGAGCATCGAATGCAGTGCTAATTCTATTCCTGTTACTTTTAGGCCCAGACGTGTCCCGTACTGGTCCGATGACAATGATGCACGGCCGGAGCGGGGAAGCAAGATAGAAGCACCAAAGCGACGACAGATAACTTCGCCGTCACCGCCTACAGTGAAACTGACGTCATGAGCCACCGGATTTAAGCCGTAGGAAAGGAAGCTGCGAAAGGCGACACTCCGCAGTCCGGTGGAGCATCGAATGCAGTGCTAATTCTATTCCTGTTACTTTTAGGCCCAGACGTGTCCTGTACTGGTCCGATGACCCTGATGCACGGCCGGAGCGGGGAAGCTAGATAGAAGCACCAAAGCGACGACAGATAACTTTGCCGTCACCGCCTACAGTGAAACTGACGTCATGAGCCTCGGGATTTAAGCCCTACAAAAGGAAGCTGCGAAAGGCGACACTCCGCAGTCCGGTGGAGCATCGAATGCAGTGCTAATTCTATTCCTGTTACTTTTAGGCCCAGACATGTCCCGTACTGGTCCGATGACCTTGATGCACGGCCGGAGCGGGGAAGCAAGATAGAAGCACCAAAGCGACGACAGATAACTTTGCCGTCACCGCCTACAGTGCAACAGACGTCATGAGCCACGGGATTTAAGCACTGCAAAAGGAAGCTGCGAAAGGCGACACTCCGCAATCCGGTGGAGCATCGAATGCAATGCTAATTCTTGTCCTGTTATTTTAGGCGCAGAGGTGTCCCGTACTGGTCCGATGACCCTGATGCACTACCGGAGCGGGGAAGCAAGATAGAAGCACCAAAGCGACGACAGATAACTTTGCCGTCACCGCCTAAAGTGCAACTGACGTCATGAGCCACGGGATTTAAGCCCTACAAAAGGAAGCTGCGAAAGGCGACACTCCACAGTCCGTTGGAGCATCGAATGCAGTGCTAAATCTATTCCTGTTACTTTTGGGCCCAGACGTGTCCCGTACTGGTCCGATGACCCTGATGCACGGCCGGAGCGGGGAAGCAAGATAGAAGCACCAAAGCGACGACAGATAACTTCGCCGTCACCGCCTACAGTTAAACTCACGTCATGAGCCACGGGATTTGAGCCCTACAAAGGGAAGATGCGAAAGGCGACACTCCGCAGTCCGGTGGAGCATCGTATGCAGTGCTAATTCTTGTCCTGTTATTTTAGACGCAGACGTGTCCCGTACTGGTCCGATGACCCTGATGCACGGCCGGAGCGGGGAAGCAAGATAGAAGCACCAAAGCGACGACAGATAACTTTGCCGTTACCGCCTACAGTGCAACTCACGTCATGAGCCACGGCATTTAAGCCCTACAAAAGGAAGCTGCGAAAGGCGACACTCCGCAGTCCGTTGGAGCATCGAATGCAGTGCTAATTCTATTCCTGTTACTTTTAGGCCCAGACGTGTCCCGTACTGGTCCGATGACAATGATGCACGGCCGGAGCGGGGAAGCAAGATAGAAGCACCAAAGCGACGACACATAACTTCGCCGTCACCGCCTACAGTGAAACTGACGTCATGAGCCACCGGATTTAAGCCGTAGGAAAGGAAGCTGCGAAAGGCGACACTCCGCAGTCCGGTGGAGCATCGAATGCAGTGCTAATTCTATTCCTGTTACTTTTAGGCCCAGACGTGTCCCGTACTGGTCCGATGACCCTGATGCACGGCCGGAGCGGGGAAGCAAGATAGAAGCACCAAAGCGACGACAGATAACTTCGCCGTCACCGCCTACAGTGAAACTGACGTCATGAGCCACGGGATTTAAGCCCTACAAAAGGAAGCTGCGAAAGGCGACACTCCGCAGTCCGGTGGAGCATCAAATGCAGTGCTAATTCTTGTCCTGTTACTTTTAGACGCAGACGTGTCCCGTACTGGTCCGATGACCCTGATGCACGGCCGGAGCGGGGAAGCAAGATAGAAGCACCAAAGCGACGACAGATAACTTCGCCGTCACCGCCAACAGTGAAACTGATGTCATGAGCCACGGGATTTAAGCCCTAAAAAAGGAAGATGCGAAAGGCGACACTCCGCAGTCCGGTGGAGCATCGAATGCAGTGCTAATTCTTGTCCAGTTTCTTATGGCGCAGTCGTGTCCCGTACTGGTCCAAAGACCCTGATGCACGGCCGGAGCGGGGAAGCAAGATAGAAGCACCAAAGCGACTACAGATAACTTCGCCGTCACCGCCTAAAGTGCAACTGACGTCATGAGCCACGGGATTTAAGCCCTAAAAAAGGAAGATGCGAAAGGCGACACTCCGCAGTCCGGTGGAGCATCGAATGCAGTGCTAATTCTTGTCCAGTTTCTTATGGCGGAGACGTGTCCCGTACTGGTCCGATGACCCTGATGCACGGCCGGAGCGGGGAAGCAAGATAGAAGCACCAAAGTGACGACAGATAACTTTGCCGTCACCGCCTACAGTGCAACTGACGAAATGAGCCACGGGATTTAAGCACTACAAAAAAGGAAGCTGCGAAAGACGACTCTCCGCAGTCCGGTGGAGCACAGAATGCAGTGCTTATTATATTCCTGTTATTTTAGGTGCAGACGTGTCCCGTACTGGTCCGATGACCCTGATGCTTCGCCGGAGCGGGGAAGCAAGATAGAAGCACCAAAGCGACGACAGATAACTTTGCCGTCACCGCCAACAGTGCAACTGACGTCATGAGCCACGGGATTTAAGCCCTACAAAAGAAAGCTGCGAAAGGCGACACTTCGCAGTCCGGTGGGGCATCGAATGCAGTGCTAATTCTATTCCTGTTACTTTTAGGCCCACACGTGTCCCGTACTGGTCCGATGACCCTGATGCACGGCCGGAGAGGGGAAGCAAGATAGAAGCACCAAAGCGACGACAGATAACTTTGCCGCCACCGCCTACAGTGCAACTGACGAAATGAGCCACGGGATTTAAGCACTACAAAAAAGGAAGCTGCGAAAGGCGACACTCCGCAGTCCGGTGGAGCATCGAATGCAGTGCTAATTCTTGTCCAGTTTCTTATGACGCAGTCGTGTCCCGTACTGGTCCGGTGACCCTGATGCACGGCCGAAGCGGGGAAGCAAGAAAGAAGCACCAAAGCGACGACAGATAACTTTGCCGTCACCGCCTACAGTTAAACTGACGTCATGAGCCACGGGATTTAAGCCCTACAAAGGGAAGATGCGAAAGGCGACACTCCGCAGTCCGTTGGAGCATCGAATGCAGTGCAAATTCTATTCCTGTTACTTTTAGGTCCAGACGTGTCCCGTACTGGTCCGATGACCCTGATGCAAGGCCGGAGCGGGGAAGCAAAATAGAAGCACCAAAGCGACGACAAATAACTTCGCCGTCCCCGACTACAGTGAAACTGACGTCATGAGCCACGCGATTTAAGCCGTAGAAAAGGAAGCTGCGAAAGACGACTCTCCGCAGTCCGGTGGAGCGCAGAATGCAGTGCCTATTCTATTCCTGTTATTTTAGGTGCAGACGTGTCCCGTACTGGTCCGATGACCCTGATGCACCGCCGGAGCGGGGAAGCAAGATAGAAGCACCAAAGCGACGACAGATAGCTTTGCCGTCACCGCCTACAGTGCAACTGACGTCATGAGCCACGGGATTTAAGCCCTACAAAATGAAGATGCGAAAGGCGACACTCCGCAGTCCGGTGGAGCAACGAATGCAGTGTCCAAGTTCTTATGGGGCAGACGTGTCCCGTGCTGGTCCGATGACCCTGGTGGTCGGCCGGAGCGGGGAAGCAAGATAGAAGGACCAAAGCGACGACAGATAACTTCGCCGTCACCGCCTACAGTGAAACTGACGTCACGAGCCACGGGAGTTAAGCCCTACAAAAGGAAGCTGCGAAAGGCGACACTCCGCAGTCCGTTGGAGCATCGAATGCAGTGCTAATTCTTGTCCTGTTACTTTTAGGCGCAGAGGTGTCCCGTACTGGTCCGATGACCCTGATGCACGGCCGGAGCGGGAAAGCAAGATAGAAGCACCAAAGCGACTACAGATAACTTCACCGTCACCGCCTACAGTGCAACTTACGTCATGAGAGACGGGATTTAAGCACTACAAAAGGAAGCTGCGAAAGGCGACACTCCGCAGTCCGTTGGAGCATCGAATGCAGTGCTAATTCTATTCCTGTTACTTTTAGGCCCAGACGTGTCCTGTACTGGTCCGATGACCCTGATGCACGGCCGGAGCGGGGAAGCTAGATAGAAGCACCAAAGCGACGACAGATAACTTCGCCGTCACCGCCTACAGTGAAACTGACGTCATGAGCCTCGGGATTTAAGCCCTACAAAAGGAAGCTGCGAAAGGCGACACTCCGCAGTCCGGTGGAGCATCGAATGCAGTGCTAATTCTATTCCTGTTACTTTTAGGCCCAGACGTGTCCCGTACTGGTCCGATGACCTTGATGCACGGCCGGAGCGGGGAAGCAAGATAGAAGCACCAAAGCGACGACAGATAACTTTGCCGTCACCGCCTAAAGTGCAACTGACGTCATGAGCCACGGGATTTAAGCTCAACAAAAGGAAGATGCGAAAGGCGACACTCCGCAGTCCTGTGGAGCATCGAATGCAGTGATAATTCTTGTCCTGTTACTTTTAGGCGCAGAGGTGTCCCGTACTGGTCCGATGACCCTGATGCACGGCCGGAGCGGGGAAGCAAGATAGAAGCACCAAAGTGACGACAGATAACTTTGCCGTCACCGCCTAAAGTGCAACTGACGTCATGAGCCACGGGATTTAAGCCCTACAAAAGGAAGATGCGAAAGGCGACACTCCGCAGTCCGGTGGAGCATCGAATGCAGTGATAATTCTTGTCCAGTTTCTTATGGCGCAGTCGTGTCCCGTACTGGTCCGATGACCCCGATGCACGGCCGAAGCGGGGAAGCAAGAAAGAAGCACCAAAGCGACGACAAATAACTTCGCTGTCACCGCCTACAGTGCAACTGACGTCATGAGCCACGGGATTTAAGCACTACAAAAGGAAGATGCGAAAGGCGACACTCCACATTCCGTTGGAGCATCGAATGCAGTGCTAAATCTATTCCTGTTACTTTTAGGCCCAGACGTGTCCCGTACTGGTCCGATGACCCTGATGCATGGCCGGAGCGGGGAAGCAAGATAGAAGCACCAAAGCGACGACAGGTAACTTTGCCGTCACCGCCTACACTGCAACTGACGTCATGAGCCTCGGGATTTGCGCCCTACAAAAGAAAGCTGCGAAAGGCGACACTTCGCAGTCCGGTGGAGCATCGAATGCAGTGCTAATTCTATTCCTGTTACTTTTAGGCCCGGACGTGTCCCGTACTGGTCCGATGACCCTGATGCACGGCGGGAGTGGGGAAGCAAGATAGAAGCACCAAAGCGACGACAGATAACTTTGCCGTCACCGCCTACAGTGCAACTGACATCATGAAACACGGGATTTAAGCCCTAGAAAAGGAAGATGCGAAAGGCGACACTCAGTAGTCCGGTGGAGCATCGAATGCAGTGCTAATTCTATTCCTGTTACTTTTAGGCGCAGACGTGTCCCGTACTGGTCCGATGACCCTGATGCATGGCCGGAGCGGGGAAGCAAGATAGAAGCACCAAAGCGACGACAGATAACTTTGCCGTCACCGCCTACACTGCAACTGACGTCATGAGCCTCGGGATTTGCGCCCTACGAAAGAAAGCTGCGAAAGGCGACACTTCGCAGTCCGGTGGAGCATGGAATGCAGTGCTAATTCTATTCCTGTTATTTTAGGCCCGGACGTGTCCCGTACTGGTCCGATGACCCTGATGCACGGCGGGAGTGGGGAAGCAAAATAGAAGCACCAAAGGGACGACAGATAAATTTGCCGTCACCGCCTACAGTGCAACTGACATCATGAAACACGGGATTTAAGCCCTACAAAAGGAAGCTGCGAAAGGCGACACTCCGCAGTCCGGTGGAGCATCAAATGCAGTGCTAATTCTTGTCCTGTTACTTTTAGACGCAGACGTGTCCCGTACTGGTCCGATGACCCTGATGCACGGCCGGAGCGGGGAAGCAAGATAGAAGCACCAAAGCGACGACAGATAACTTTGCCGTCACCGCCTACACTGCAACAGACGTCATGAGCCTCGGGAGTTAAGCCCTACAAAAGAAAGCTGCGAAAGGCGACACTTCGCAGTCCGGTGGAGCATCGAATGCAGTGCTAATTCTATTCCTGTTACTTTTAGGCCCGGACGTGTCCCGTACTGGTCCGATGACCCTGATGCACGGCCGGAGCGGGGAAGCAAGATAGAAGCACCAAAGCGACGACAGATAACTTCGCCGTCACCGCCTACAGTGAAACTGACGTCATGAGCCACGGGATTTAAGCCCTACAAAAGGAAGCTGCGAAAGGCGACACTCCGCAGTCCGGTGGAGCATCAAATGCAGTGCTAATTCTTGTCCTGTTACTTTTAGACGCAGACGTGTCCCGTACTGGTCCGATGACCCTGATGCACGGCCGGAGCGGGGAAGCAAGATAGAAGCACCAAAGCGACGACAGATAACTTCGCCGTCACCGCCTACAGTGAAACTGATGTCATGAGCCACGGGATTTAAGCCCTAAAAAAGGAAGATGCGAAAGGCGACACTGCGCAGTCCGGTGGAGCATCGAATGCAGTGCTAATTCTTGTCCAGTTTCTTATGGCGCAGACGTGTCCCGTACTGGTCCGATGACCCTGATGCACGACCGGAGCGGGGAAGCAAGATAGAAGCACCAAAGCGACGACAGATAACTTTGCCGTCACCGCCTACAGTGCAACTGACGTCGTGAGCCACGGGATTTAAGCACTACAAAAAAGGAAGCTGCGAAAGGCGATGGTCCACAGTCCGGTGGAGCATCGAATGCAGTGCTAATTCTTGTCCTGTTACTTTTAGGCGCAGACGTGTCCCGTACTGGTCCGATGACCCTGATGCACGGCCGGAGCGGGGCAGCAAGATAGAAGCACCAAAGCGACGACAGATAACTTTGCCGTCACCGCCTAAAGTGCAACTGACGTTATGAGCCACGGGATATAAGCCCTACAAAAGGAAGATGCGAAAGGCGACACTCCGCAGTGCGGTGGAGCATCGAATGCAGTGCTAATTCTTGTCCAGTTTCTTATGGCGCAGTCGTGTCCCGTACTGGTCCAAAGACCCTGATGCACGGCCGGAGCGGGGAAGCAAGATAGAAGCACCAAAGCGACTACAGATAACTTCGCCGTCACCGCCTAAAGTGCAACTGACGTCATGAGCCACGGGATTTAAGCCCTAAAAAAGGAAGATGCGAAAGGCGACACTCCGCAGTCCGGTGGAGCATCGAATGCAGTGCTAATTCTTGTCCAGTTTCTTATGGCGGAGACGTGTCCCGTACTGGTCCGATGACCCTGATGCACGGCCGGAGCGGGGAAGCAAGATAGAAGCACCAAAGTGACGACAGATAACTTTGCCGTCACCGCCTACAGTGCAACTGACGAAATGAGCCACGGGATTTAAGCACTACAAAAAAGGAAGCTGCGAAAGACGACTCTCCGCAGTCCGGTGGAGCACAGAATGCAGTGCTTATTATATTCCTGTTATTTTAGGTGCAGACGTGTCCCGTACTGGTCCGATGACCCTGATGCTTTGCCGGAGCGGGGAAGCAAGATAGAAGCACCAAAGCGACGACAGATAACTTTGCCGTCACCGCCTACAGTGCAACTGACGTCATGAGCCACGGGATTTAAGCCCTACAAAATGAAGATGCGAAAGGCGACACTCCGCAGTCCGGTGGAGCATCGAATGCAGTGCTAATTCTTGTCCAGGTTCTTATGGCGCAGACGTGTCCCGTACTGGTCCGATGACCCTGATGCACGGCCGGACCGGGGAAGCAAGATAGAAGCACCAAAGCGACGACAGATAACTTTGCCGTCACCGCCTACAGTGCAACTGACGTCATGGGCCACGGGATTTAAGCACTACAAAAAAGGAAGCTGCGAAAGGCGATGCTCCACAGTCCGGTGGAGCATGGAATGCAGTGCTAATTCCATTCCTGTTACGTTTAGGCGCAGACGTGTCCCGTACTGGTCCGATGACCCTGATGCACGGCCGGAGCGGGGAAGCAAGATAGAAGCACCAAAGCGACGACAAATAACTTTGCCGTCACCGCCTACACTGCAACTGACGTCATGAGCCTCGGGATTTAAGCCCTACAAAAGAAAGCTGCGAAAGGCGACACTTCGCAGTCCGATGGGGCATCGAATGCAGTGCTAATTCTATTCCTGTTACTTTTAGGCCCACACGTGTCCCGTACTGGTCCGATGACCCTGATGCACGGCCGGAGAGGGGAAGCAAGATAGAAGCACCAAAGCGACGACAGATAACTTTGCCGCCACCGCCTACAGTGCAACTGACGAAATGAGCCACGGGATTTAAGCACTACAAAAAAGGAAGCTGCGAAAGGCGACACTCCGCAGTCCGGCGGAGCATCGAATGCAGTGCTAATTCTTGTCCAGTTTCTTATGACGCAGTCGTGTCCCGTACTGGTCCGGTGACCCTGATGCACGGCCGAAGCGGGGAAGCAAGAAAGAAGCACCAAAGCGACGACAGATAACTTTGCCGTCACCGCCTACAGTTAAACTGACGTCATGAGCCACGGGATTTAAGCCCTACAAAGGGAAGATGCGAAAGGCGACACTCCGCAGTCCGTTGGAGCATCGAATGCAGTGCAAATTCTATTCCTGTTACTTTTAGGCCCAGACGTGTCCCGTACTGGTCCGATGACCCTGATGCAAGGCCGGAGCGGGGAAGCAAAATAGAAGCACCAAAGCGACGACAAATAACTTCGCCGTCCCCGACTACAGTGAAACTGACGTCATGAGCCACGCGATTTAAGCCGTAGAAAAGGAAGCAGCGAAAGACGACTCTCCGCAGTCCGGTGGAGCGCAGAATGCAGTGCTTATTCTATTCCTGTTATTTTAGGTGCAGACGTGTCCCGTACTGGTCCGATGACCCTGATGCACCGCCGGAGCGGGGAAGCAAGATAGAAGCACCAAAGCGACGACAGATAGCTTTGCCGTCACCGCCTACAGTGCAACTGACGTCATGAGCCACGGGATTTAAGCCCTACAAAATGAAGATGCGAAAGGCGACACTCCGCAGTCCGGTCGAGCAACGAATGCAGTGTCCAAGTTCTTATGGCGCAGACGTGTCCCGTGCTGGTCCGATGACCCTGGTGGTCGGCCGGAGCGGGGAAGCAAGATAGAAGGACCAAAGCGACGACAGATAACTTCGCCGTCACCGCCTACAGTGAAACTGACGTCACGAGCCACGGGAGTTAAGCCCTACAAAAGGAAGCTGCGAAAGGCGACACTCCGCAGTCCGGTGGAGCATCGAATGCAGTGCTAATTCTTGTCCTGTTACTTTTAGGCGCAGAGGTGTCCCGTACTGGTCCGATGACCCTGATGCACGGCCGGAGCGGGAAAGCAAGATAGAAGCACCAAAGCGACTACAGATAACTTCGCCGTCACCGCCTACAGTGCAACTTACGTCATGAGCCACGGGATTTCATCATCATCATCATCATCATCAGCCTTACTACACCCACTGCAGGGCAAAGGCCTCTCCCATGTCTCTCCAATTAACCCTATCCTTTGCCAGCTGCATCCACCCTTTGCCTGCAAACTTCTTAATCTCATCCGCCCATCTAACCTTCTGCCGCCCCCTGCTACGCTTACTTTCTCTTGGAACCCACTCCGTTACCCTTAAAGACCAGCGGTTATCTTGCCTTCGGATCACATGCCCTGCCCAAGCCCATTTCTTTCTCTTGATTTCGACTAGGATGTCATTAACCCGTGTTTGTTCCCTCACCCACTCTGCCCGCTTCCGATCTCTTAACGTTACACCTATCATTTTTCTTTCCATGGCTCGCTGCGTTGTCCTTAACTTAAGCTGAACTCTTTTCGTTAGCCTCCACGTTTCTGCCCCGTAGGTGAGTACCGGTAAGATTATGCTGTTGTACACTTTCCTCTTGAGGGAAATTGGTAAACTGCCACTCATGATCTGCGAGAATTTGCCATATGCGCTCCACCCCATTCTTATCCTTCTAGTTATCTCCCTCTCATGATCCGGATCAGCTGTCACTACCTGCCCTAAGTAGACGTATTCCGGCACAATTTCTAGGCTCTCGCTGCCAATTGTGAACTGTTGTTCCCTTGCTAGACTGTTGAACATTACCTTGCTTTTCTGCATGTTAATTTTTAGACCCATCGATCTGCTCTGCCTGTCTAACTCGTTGATCATGATTTGCAGTTCACCTCCTGAGTGACTCAGCAAGGCAATGTCATCAGCAAATCTCAGATTATTTAGGTATTCTCCATTTATTCTTATTCCCAACTGTTCCCAATTCAGGCCTCGAAATACCTCCTGCAAACATGCGGTGAACAGCATTGGCGATATCGTGTCTCCTTGCCTGACGCCCTTCCTTATTGGAATTTTATTGCTGACTTTATGGAGGACTATAGTAGCTGTGCAGTTGCTATATATATCTTCCAGTATTTTGACATAAGGCTCTTCTACCCCCTGATTACGCAATGCCTGTATGACTGCTGAGGTTTCCACTGAGTCGAATGCTTTCTCGTAATCAATGAAAGCTATATATAGAGGTTGGTTATATTCTGCGCATTTCTCTATCACCTGATTGATAGTGTGAATATGATCTATTGTGGAATATCCTTTACGAAAGCCTGCCTGATCATTTGGTTGATTAAAGTCTAACGTTGCCCTGACTCTATTAGCGATTACCTTAGTAAATGCTTTGTAGGCAACGGATAGTAAGCTGATCGGCCTGTAATTTTTCAAGTCCTTGGCGTCTCCCTTCTTATGAATTAAGATAATGTTCGCATTCTTCCAAGCTTCTGGTACAGTCGAGGTCATAAGGCATTGCGTATACAGGGTGGCTAGTTTTTCTAGCACGATGTCCCCTCCATCCTTCAACAGATCTGCTGTTACCTGATCCTCCCCAGCTGCTTTTCCCCTTTTCATTGTTTCTAAGGCTTTCTTTACTTCATCTTTCGTTACTGGCGGGATGACGCATTGCTGTGCTCTGCTGTCTTTCTCATTGGCGCTCTGATTACATTGGCTACTGTACAGCTCAGTGTAGAACTCTTCGGCTACGTTAACTATCTTATCCATATTGCTAATGACATTGCCCTGCTTGTCTCTTAATGCATACATCTGGTTTTTACCTATGCCTAGTTTCCTCTTCACTGTTTTTAGGCTACCTCCGTTCTTTATAGCATGCTCGATTCTCTCCATATTAAACTTCCTTATGTCGGCTACCTTGCGCTTATTTATTAACTTTGATAGCTCCGTTAGTTCTATTCTATCGTTAGTGTTAGATGCCTTCATGTTTTGGCGCTTCTTAATCAGATCTTTCGTCACCTGAGATAGCTTCCCGGTATCTTTTCGAACTGTCCTACCGCCTACTTCTACTGCGCACTCCGTAATTATTGATGTCAGGTTATCGTGCATTGAATGAACATCAAGATCATCTTCCTCAGTTAAAGCCGAGTATCTGTTTTGCAGCGCTATCCTAAATTCCTGTGCTTTCCCTCTTACGGCTAACTCGTTAATGGTCTTCTTCTTCGCTAGCTTCTTCCGTTCCCTCTTCAAGTCTAAGCTAATTCTAGACCTTACCATTCTATGGTCGCTGCAACGCAACCTTCCGAGGACGGCCACATCCTGAATGATGCCAGGTTTAGCGCATAGTATGAAGTCGATTTCATTTTTAATCTCACCATTGGGGCTCTTCCAGGTCCACTTCCTGTTTTCTCGTTTGCGGAAGAAGGTATTCATGATCCGTAAATTATTTCTATCCGCGAATTCGACTAATAACTCTCCCCTGCTATTTCTAGAGCCTATCCCATAGTCACCTACCGCGTGGTCGTCAGCCTGCTTCTTGCCCACCTTCGCATTGAAATCGCCCATCAGTACAGTGTACTGCGATTTTACTCTATTCATTGCTGATTCTACGTCCTCATAGAAGCTTTCAACGGTCTGGTCATCATGGCTGGATGTGGGCGCGTAGGCCTGCACCACTTTCAGCTTGTACCTCCTATTCAGCCTAATTGCTATTGCTGCTACCCTCTCGTTAATACTGTAGAACTCCTCTACGTTGCCAGCTATATCCTTATTAATGAGGAAACCCACACCTAGTTCTCGTCTATCCTTTAACCCGCGATAGCACAGTATGTGTCCGTCCTTTAGTACTGTATATGCCACAGGATTTAAGCACTACAAAAGGAAGCTGCGAAAGGCGACACTCCGCAGTCCGTTGGAGCATCGAATGCAGTGCTAATTCTATTCCTGTTACTTTTAGGCCCAGACGTGTCCTGTACTGGTCCGATGACCCTGATGCACGGCCGGAGCGGGGAAGCTAGATAGAAGCACCAAAGCGACGACAGATAACTTCGCCGTCACCGCCTACAGTGAAACTGACGTCATGAGCCTCGGGATTTAAGCCCTACAAAAGGAAGCTGCGAAAGGCGACACTCCGCAGTCCGGTGGAGCATCGAATGCAGTGCTAATTCTTGTCCAGGTTCTTATGGCGCAGACGTGTCCCGTACTGGTCCGATGACCCTGATGCACGGCCGGACCGGGGAAGCAAGATAGAAGCACCAAAGCGACGACAGATAACTTTGCCGTCACCGCCTACAGTGCAACTGACGTCATGGGCCACGGGATTTAAGCACTACAAAAAAGGAAGCTGCAAAAGGCGATGCTACGCAGTCCGGTGGAGCATGGAATGCAGTGCTAATTCCATTCCTGTTACGCTTAGGCGCAGACGTGTCCCGTACTGGTCCGATGACCCTGATGCACGGCCGGAGCGGGGAAGCAAGATAGAAGCACCAAAGCGACGACAAATAACTTTGCCGTCACCGCCTACACTGCAACTGACGTCATGAGCCTCGGGATTTAAGCCCTACAAAAGAAAGCTGCGAAAGGCGACACTTCGCAGTCCGGTGGGGCATCGAATGCAGTGCTAATTCTATTCCTGTTACTTTTAGGCCCACACGTGTCCCGTACTGGTCCGATGACCCTGATGCACGGCCGGAGAGGGGAAGCAAGATAGAAGCACCAAAGCGACGACAGATAACTTTGCCGTCACCGCCTAAAGTGCAACTGACGTCATGAGCCACGGGATTTAAGCCCAACAAAAGGAAGATGCGAAAGGCGACACTCCGCAGTCCTGTGGAGCATCGAATGCAGTGATAATTCTTGTCCTGTTACTTTTAGGCGCAGAGGTGTCCCGTACTGGTCCGGTGACCCTGATGCACGGCCGAAGCGGGGAAGCAAGAAAGAAGCACCAAAGCGACGACAGATAACTTTGCCGTCACCGCCTACAGTTAAACTGACGTCATGAGCCACGGGATTTAAGCCCTACAAAGGGAAGATGCGAAAGGCGACACTCCGCAGTCCGTTGGAGCATCGAATGCAGTGCAAATTCTATTCCTGTTACTTTTAGGCCCAGACGTGTCCCGTACTGGTCCGATGACCCTGATGCAAGGCCGGAGCGGGGAAGCAAAATAGAAGCACCAAAGCGACGACAAATAACTTCGCCGTCCCCGACTACAGTGAAACTGACGTCATGAGCCACGCGATTTAAGCCGTAGAAAAGGAAGCTGCGAAAGACGACTCTCCGCAGTCCGGTGGAGCGCAGAATGCAGTGCTTATTCTATTCCTGTTATTTTAGGTGCAGACGTGTCCCGTACTGGTCCGATGACCCTGATGCACCGCCGGAGCGGGGAAGCAAGATAGAAGCACCAAAGCGACGACAGATAGCTTTGCCGTCACCGCCTACAGTGCAACTGACGTCATGAGCCACGGGATTTAAGCCCTACAAAATGAAGATGCGAAAGGCGACACTCCGCAGTCCGGTCGAGCAACGAATGCAGTGTCCAAGTTCTTATGGCGCAGACGTGTCCCGTGCTGGTCCGATGACCCTGGTGGTCGGCCGGAGCGGGGAAGCAAGATAGAAGGACCAAAGCGACGACAGATAACTTCGCCGTCACCGCCTACAGTGAAACTGACGTCACGAGCCACGGGAGTTAAGCCCTACAAAAGGAAGCTGCGAAAGGCGACACTCCGCAGTCCGGTGGAGCATCGAATGCAGTGCTAATTCTTGTCCTGTTACTTTTAGGCGCAGAGGTGTCCCGTACTGGTCCGATGACCCTGATGCACGGCCGGAGCGGGAAAGCAAGATAGAAGCACCAAAGCGACTACAGATAACTTCGCCGTCACCGCCTACAGTGCAACTTACGTCATGAGCCACGGGATTTAAGCACTACAAAAGGAAGCTGCGAAAGGCGACACTCCGCAGTCCGTTGGGGCATCGAATGCAGTGCTAATTCTATTCCTGTTACTTTTAGGCCCAGACGTGTCCTGTACTGGTCCGATGACCCTGATGCACGGCCGGAGCGGGGAAGCTAGATAGAAGCACCAAAGCGACGACAGATAACTTCGCCGTCACCGCCTACAGTGAAACTGACGTCATGAGCCTCGGGATTTAAGCCCTACAAAAGGAAGCTGCGAAAGGCGACACTCCGCAGTCCGGTGGAGCATCGAATGCAGTGCTAATTCTATTCCTGTTACTTTTAGGCCCAGACGTGTCCCGTACTGGTCCGATGACCTTGATGCACGGCCGGAGCGGGGAAGCAAGATAGAAGCACCAAAGCGACGACAGATAACTTTGCCGTCACCGCCTAAAGTGCAACTGACGTCATGAGCCACGGGATTTAAGCCCAACAAAAGGAAGATGCGAAAGGCGACACTCCGCAGTCCTGTGGAGCATCGAATGCAGTGATAATTCTTGTCCTGTTACTTTTAGGCGCAGAGGTGTCCCGTACTGGTCCGGTGACCCTGATGCACGGCCGAAGCGGGGAAGCAAGAAAGAAGCACCAAAGCGACGACAGATAACTTTGCCGTCACCGCCTACAGTTAAACTGACGTCATGAGCCACGGGATTTAAGCCCTACAAAGGGAAGATGCGAAAGGCGACACTCCGCAGTCCGTTGGAGCATCGAATGCAGTGCAAATTCTATTCCTGTTACTTTTAGGCCCAGACGTGTCCCGTACTGGTCCGATGACCCTGATGCAAGGCCGGAGCGGGGAAGCAAAATAGAAGCACCAAAGCGACGACAAATAACTTCGCCGTCCCCGACTACAGTGAAACTGACGTCATGAGCCACGCGATTTAAGCCGTAGAAAAGGAAGCTGCGAAAGACGACTCTCCGCAGTCCGGTGGAGCGCAGAATGCAGTGCTTATTCTATTCCTGTTATTTTAGGTGCAGACGTGTCCCGTACTGGTCCGATGACCCTGATGCACCGCCGGAGCGGGGAAGCAAGATAGAAGCACCAAAGCGACGACAGATAGCTTTGCCGTCACCGCCTACAGTGCAACTGACGTCATGAGCCACGGGATTTAAGCCCTACAAAATGAAGATGCGAAAGGCGACACTCCGCAGTCCGGTCGAGCAACGAATGCAGTGTCCAAGTTCTTATGGCGCAGACGTGTCCCGTGCTGGTCCGATGACCCTGGTGGTCGGCCGGAGCGGGGAAGCAAGATAGAAGGACCAAAGCGACGACAGATAACTTCGCCGTCACCGCCTACAGTGAAACTGACGTCACGAGCCACGGGAGTTAAGCCCTACAAAAGGAAGCTGCGAAAGGCGACACTCCGCAGTCCGGTGGAGCATCGAATGCAGTGCTAATTCTTGTCCTGTTACTTTTAGGCGCAGAGGTGTCCCGTACTGGTCCGATGACCCTGATGCACGGCCGGAGCGGGAAAGCAAGATAGAAGCACCAAAGCGACTACAGATAACTTCGCCGTCACCGCCTACAGTGCAACTTACGTCATGAGCCACGGGATTTAAGCACTACAAAAGGAAGCTGCGAAAGGCGACACTCCGCAGTCCGTTGGAGCTTCGAATGCAGTGCTAATTCTATTCCTGTTACTTTTAGGCCCAGACGTGTCCTGTACTGGTCCGATGACCCTGATGCACGGCCGGAGCGGGGAAGCTAGATAGAAGCACCAAAGCGACGACAGATAACTTCGCCGTCACCGCCTACAGTGAAACTGACGTCATGAGCCTCGGGATTTAAGCCCTACAAAAGGAAGCTGCGAAAGGCGACACTCCGCAGTCCGGTGGAGCATCGAATGCAGTGCTAATTCTATTCCTGTTACTTTTAGGCCCAGACGTGTCCCGTACTGGTCCGATGACCTTGATGCACGGCCGGAGCGGGGAAGCAAGATAGAAGCACCAAAGCGACGACAGATAACTTTGCCGTCACCGCCTAAAGTGCAACTGACGTCATGAGCCACGGGATTTAAGCCCAACAAAAGGAAGATGCGAAAGGCGACACTCCGCAGTCCTGTGGAGCATCGAATGCAGTGATAATTCTTTCCTGTTACTTTTAGGCGCAGAGGTGTCCCGTACTGGTCCGGTGACCCTGATGCACGGCCGAAGCGGGGAAGCAAGAAAGAAGCACCAAAGCGACGACAGATAACTTTGCCGTCACCGCCTACAGTTAAACTGACGTCATGAGCCACGGGATTTAAGCCCTACAAAGGGAAGATGCGAAAGGCGACACTCCGCAGTCCGTTGGAGCATCGAATGCAGTGCAAATTCTATTCCTGTTACTTTTAGGCCCAGACGTGTCCCGTACTGGTCCGATGACCCTGATGCAAGGCCGGAGCGGGGAAGCAAAATAGAAGCACCAAAGCGACGACAAATAACTTCGCCGTCCCCGACTACAGTGAAACTGACGTCATGAGCCACGCGATTTAAGCCGTAGAAAAGGAAGCTGCGAAAGACGACTCTCCGCAGTCCGGTGGAGCGCAGAATGCAGTGCTTATTCTATTCCTGTTATTTTAGGTGCAGACGTGTCCCGTACTGGTCCGATGACCCTGATGCACCGCCGGAGCGGGGAAGCAAGATAGAAGCACCAAAGCGACGACAGATAGCTTTGCCGTCACCGCCTACAGTGCAACTGACGTCATGAGCCACGGGATTTAAGCCCTACAAAATGAAGATGCGAAAGGCGACACTCCGCAGTCCGGTCGAGCAACGAATGCAGTGTCCAAGTTCTTATGGCGCAGACGTGTCCCGTGCTGGTCCGATGACCCTGGTGGTCGGCCGGAGCGGGGAAGCAAGATAGAAGGACCAAAGCGACGACAGATAACTTCGCCGTCACCGCCTACAGTGAAACTGACGTCACGAGCCACGGGAGTTAAGCCCTACAAAAGGAAGCTGCGAAAGGCGACACTCCGCAGTCCGGTGGAGCATCGAATGCAGTGCTAATTCTTGTCCTGTTACTTTTAGGCGCAGAGGTGTCCCGTACTGGTCCGATGACCCTGATGCACGGCCGGAGCGGGAAAGCAAGATAGAAGCACCAAAGCGACTACAGATAACTTCGCCGTCACCGCCTACAGTGCAACTTACGTCATGAGCCACGGGATTTAAGCACTACAAAAGGAAGCTGCGAAAGGCGACACTCCGCAGTCCGTTGGGGCATCGAATGCAGTGCTAATTCTATTCCTGTTACTTTTAGGCCCAGACGTGTCCTGTACTGGTCCGATGACCCTGATGCACGGCCGGAGCGGGGAAGCTAGATAGAAGCACCAAAGCGACGACAGATAACTTCGCCGTCACCGCCTACAGTGAAACTGACGTCATGAGCCTCGGGATTTAAGCCCTACAAAAGGAAGCTGCGAAAGGCGACACTCCGCAGTCCGGTGGAGCATCGAATGCAGTGCTAATTCTATTCCTGTTACTTTTAGGCCCAGACGTGTCCCGTACTGGTCCGATGACCTTGATGCACGGCCGGAGCGGGGAAGCAAGATAGAAGCACCAAAGCGACGACAGATAACTTTGCCGTCACCGCCTAAAGTGCAACTGACGTCATGAGCCACGGGATTTAAGCCCAACAAAAGGAAGATGCGAAAGGCGACACTCCGCAGTCCTGTGGAGCATCGAATGCAGTGATAATTCTTGTCCTGTTACTTTTAGGCGCAGAGGTGTCCCGTACTGGTCCGATGACCCTGATGCACGGCCGGAGCGGGGAAGCAAGATAGAAGCACCAAAGTGACGACAGATAACTTTGCCGTCACCGCCTAAAGTGCAACTGACGTCATGAGCCACGGGATTTAAGCCCTACAAAAGGAAGATGCGAAAGGCGACACTCCGCAGTCCGGTGGAGCATCGAATGCAGTGATAATTCTTGTCCAGTTTCTTATGGCGCAGTCGTGTCCCGTACTGGTCCGATGACCCCGATGCACGGCCGAAGCGGGGAAGCAAGATAGAAGCACCAAAGCGACGACAAATAACTTCGCCGTCCCCGACTACAGTGAAACTGACGTCATGAGCCACGCGATTTAAGCCGTAGAAAAGGAAGCTGCGAAAGACGACTCTCCGCAGTCCGGTGGAGCGCAGAATGCAGTGCTTATTCTATTCCTGTTATTTTAGGTGCAGACGTGTCCCGTACTGGTCCGATGACCCTGATGCACCGCCGGAGCGGGGAAGCAAGATAGAAGCACCAAAGCGACGACAGATAGCTTTGCCGTCACCGCCTACAGTGCAACTGACGTCATGAGCCTCGGGATTTGCGCCCTACAAATAAAAGCTGCGAAAGGCGACACTTCGCAGTCCGGTGGAGCATCGAATGCAGTGCTAATTCTATTCCTGTTACTTTTAGGCCCGGACGCGTCCCGTACTGGTCCGATGACCCTGATGCACGGCGGGAGTGGGGAAGCAAGATAGAAGCACCAAAGGGACGACAGATAACTTTGCCGTCACCGCCTACAGTGCAACTGACATCATGAAACACGGGATTTAAGCCCTACAAAAGGAAGATGCGAAAGGCGACACTCAGTAGTCCGGTGGAGCATCGAATGCAGTGCTAATTCTATTCCTGTTACTTTTAGGCGCAGACGTGTCCCGTACTGGTCCGATGACCCTGATGCACGGCCGGAGCGGGGAAGCAAGATAGAAGCACCAAAGCGACGACAGATAACTTTGCCGTCACCGCCTACACTGCAACTGACGTCATGAGCCTCGGGATTTGCGCCCTACAAAAGAAAGCTGCGAAAGGCGACACTTCGCAGTCCGGTGGAGCATCGAATGCAGTGCTAATTCTATTCCTGTTACTTTTAGGCCCGGACGTGTCCCGTACTGGTCCGATGACCCTGATGCACGGCGGGAGTGGGGAAGCAAAATAGAAGCACCAAAGGGACGACAGATAAATTTGCCGTCACCGCCTACAGTGCAACTGACATCATGAAACACGGGATTTAAGCCCTACAAAAGGAAGATGCGAAAGGCGACACTCAGTAGTCCGGTGGAGCATCGAAGGCAGTGCTAATTCTATTCCTGTTACTTATAGGCGCAGACGTGTCCCGTACTGGTCCGATGACCCTGATGCACGGCCGGAGCGGGGAAGCAAGATAGAAGCACCAAAGCGACGACAGATAACTTTGCCGTCACCGCCTACACTGCAACAGACGTCATGAGCCTCGGGAGTTAAGCCCTACAAAAGAATGCTGCGAAAGGCGACACTTCGCAGTCCGGTGGAGCATCGAATGCAGTGCTAATTCTATTCCTGTTACTTTTAGGCCCGGACGTGTCCCGTACTGGTCCGATGACCCTGATGCACGGCGGGAGTGGGGAAGCAAGATAGAAGCACCAAAGCGACGACAGATAACTTTGCCGTCACCGCCTACAGGGCAACTGACGTCATGAGCCACGGGATTTAAGCCCTACAAAATGAAGATGCGAAAGGCGACACTCCGCAGTCCGGTGGAGCATCGAATGCAGTGCTAATTCTTGTCCAGTTTCTTATGGCGCAGACGTGTCCCGTACTGGTCCGATGACCCTGATGCACGGCCGGAGCGGGGAAGCAAGATAGAGGCACCAAAGCGACGACAGATAACTTTGCCGTCACCGCCTACAGTGCAACTGACGTCATGAGCCACGGGATTTAAGCACTACAAAAAAGGAAGCTGCGAAAGGCGATGCTCCGCAGTCCGGTGGAGCATGGAATGCAGTGCTAATTCTATTCCTGTTACTTTTAGGCCCACACGTGTCCCGTACTGGTCCGATGACCCTGATGCACGGCCGGAGAGGGGAAGCAAGATAGAAGCACCAAAGCGACGACAAATAACTTTGCCGTCACCGCCTACAGTGCAACTGACGAAATGAGCCACGGGATTTAAGCACTACAAAAAAGGAAGCTGCGAAAGGCGATACTCCGCAGTCCGGTGGAGCATCGAATGCAGTGCTAATTCTTGTCCAGTTTCTTATGACGCAGTCGTGTCCCGTACTGGTCCGGTGACCCTGATGCACGGCCGAAGCGGGGAAGCAAGAAAGAAGCACCAAAGCGACGACAGATAACTTTGCCGTCACCGCCTACAGTTAAACTGACGTCATGAGCCACGGGATTTAAGCCCTACAAAGGGAAGATGCGAAAGGCGACACTCCGCAGTCCGTTGGAGCATCGAATGCAGTGCAAATTCTATTCCTGTTACTTTTAGGCCCAGACGTGTCCCGTACTGGTCCGATGACCCTGATGCAAGGCCGGAGCGGGGAAGCAAAATAGAAGCACCAAAGCGACGACAAATAACTTCGCCGTCCCCGACTACAGTGAAACTGACGTCATGAGCCACGGGATTTAAGCCGTTGAAAAGGAAGCTGCGAAAGACGACTCTCCGCAGTCCGGTGGAGCACAGAATGCAGTGCTTATTCTATTCCTGTTATTTTAGGTGCAGACGTGTCCCGTACTGGTCCGATGACCCTGATGCACCGCCGGAGCGGGGAAGCAAGATAGAAGCACCAAAGCGACGACAGATAGCTTTGCCGTCACCGCCTACAGTGCAACTGACGTCATGAGCCACGGGATTTAAGCCCTACAAAATGAAGATGCGAAAGGCGACACTCCGCAGTCCGGTGGAGCAACGAATGCAGTGTCCAGGTTCTTATGGCGCAGACGTGTCCCGTGCTGGTCCGATGACCCTGATGGTCGGCCTGAGCGGGGAAGCAAGATAGAAGGACCAAAGCGACGACAGATAACTTCGCCGTCACCACCTACAGTGAAACTGACGTCACGAGCCACGGGAGTTAAGCCCTACAAAAGGAAGCTGCGAAAGGCGACACTCCGCAGTCCGGTGGAGCATCGAATGCAGTGCTAATTCTTGTCCTGTTACTTTTAGGCGCAGAGGCGTCCCGTACGGGTCCGATGAACCTGATGCACGGCCGGGGCGGGGAAGCAAGATTGAAGCACCAAAGCGAAGACAGATAACGTTGCCGTCACCGCCTACAGTGCAACTGACGTCATGAGCCATGGGATTTAAGCACTACAAAAGGAAGCTGCGAAAGGCGACACTCCGCAGCCGGTGGAGCATCGAATGCAGTGCTAATTCTTGTCCTGTTACCTTTAGGCGCAGACGTGTCCCGTACTGGTCCGATGACCCTGATGCACGGCCGGAGCGGGGAAGCAAGATAGAAGCACCAAAGCGACCACAGATAACTTCGCCGTCACCGCCTACAGTGCAACTGACGTCATGAGCCACGGGATTTAAGCCCTACCAAAGGTGCGAAAGGCGACACTCCGCAGTCCGGTGGAGCATCGAATGCAGTGCTAATTCTTGTCCGGTTACTTTTAGGCGCAGACGTGTCTTGTACTGGTCCGATGACCATGATGCACCACCGGAGCGGGGAAGCAAGATAGAAGCACCAAAGCGACGACAGATAATTTCGCCGTCACCGCCTACAGTGCAACTGACGTCATGAGCCACGGGATTTAAGCCCTACAAAAGGAAGCTGCGAAAGGCGACACTCCGCAGTCCGGTGGAGCATCGAGTGCAGTGCTAATTCTTGTCCTGTTACTTTTATGCACAGACGTGTCCCATACTGGTTCGATGAACCTCATGCACGGCCGGGGCGGGCAAGCAAGATAGAAGCAACAAAGCGAAGACAGATAACGTTGCCGTCACCGCCTATAGTGCAACTGACGTCATGAACCATGGGTTATAAGAACTACAAAAGGAAGCTGCGAAAGGCGACACTCCGCAGCCGGTGGAGCATCGAATGCAGTGCTAATTCTTGTCCTGTTACTTTTAGGCGAAGACGTGTCCCGTACTGGTCCGATGACCCTGATGCACGGCCGGAGCGGGTAAGCAAGATAGAAGCACCAAAGCGACCACAGATAACTTCGCCGTCACCACCTACAGTGCAACTGACGTAATGAGCCACGGGATTTAAGCCCTACAAAAGGTGCGAAAGGCGACACTCCGCAGTTCGGTGGAGCATCGAATGCAGTGCTAATTCTTGTCCTGTTACCTTTAGGCGCAGACGTGTCCCGTACTGGTCCGATGACTCTGATGCACGGCCGGAGCGGGGAAGCAAGTTAGAAGCACCAAAGCGACGACAGATAACTTTGCCGTCACCGCCTACAGTGCAACTGACGTCATGAGCCAAGGGATTTAAGCCCTACAAAAAGAAGCTGCGAAAGGCGACACTCCGTGGTCCGGTGGAGCATCGATTGCAGTGCTAATTCTTCTGTTACTTTTAGGCGCAGACGTGTCCCGTACTGGTCCGATGAACCTGATGCACGGCCGGGGCGGGGAAGCAAGATAGAAGCACCAAAGCGACGACAGATAACTTTGCCATCACCGCCTACAGTGCAACTGACGTCATGAGCCACGGGATTTAAGCACTACAAATGGTGCGAAAGGCGGCACTCCGCAGCCGGTGGAGCATCGAATGCAGTGCTAGTTCTTGTCCTGTTACTTTTAGGCGCAGACGTGTCCCGTACTGGTCCGATGACCCTGATGCACGGCCGGAGCGGGGAAGCAAGAGAGAAGCACCTAAACGACGACAGATAACTTCGCCGTCACCACCTACAGTGCAACTGACGCAATGAGCCACGGGATTTAAGCCCTACAAAAGCTGCGAAAGGCGACACTCACAGCCGGTGGAGCATCGAATGCAGTGCTAATACTTGTCCTGTTAATTTTAGGCGCAGACGTGTCCCGTACTGGTCCGAAGACCCTGATGCACGGCCGGAGCGGGGAAGCAAGATAGAAGCATCAAAGCGACGACAGATAACTTCGCCGTCACCTCCTAAAGGGCAACTGACGTCATGAGACACGGGATTTAAGCCTTACAAAAGGAAGCTGCGAAAGGCGACACTCCGCATTCCGGTGGAGCATTGAATTCAGTGCTAATTCTTGTCCTGTTACTTTTAGGCGCAGACGCGTCCCGTACGGGTCCGATGAACCTGATGCACGGCCGGGGCGGGGATGCAAGATTGAAGCACCAAAGCGAAGACAGATAACGTTGCCGTCACCGCCTACAGTGCAACTGACGTCATGAGACATGGGATTTAAGCAATACAAAAGGAAGCTGCGAAAGGCGACACTCCGCAGCCGATGGAGCATCAAATGCAGTGCTAATTCTTGTCCTCTTACTTTTAGGCGCAGACATGTCCCGTACTGGTCCGATGACCCTGATGCACGGCCGGAGCGGGGAAGCAAGATAGAAGCACCAAAGCGACGACAGATAACTTTGCCGTCACCGCCTACACTGCAACAGACGTCATGAGCCTCGGGAGTTAAGCCCTACAAAAGAAAGCTGCGAAAGGCGACACTTCGCAGTCCGGTGGAGCATCGAATGCAGTGCTAATTCTATTCCTGTTACTTTTAGGCCCGGACGTGTCCCGTACTGGTCCGATGACCCTGATGCACGGCGGGAGTGGGGAAGCAAGATAGAAGCACCAAAGGGACGACAGATAACTTTGCCGTCACCGCCTACAGTGCAACTGACATCATGAAACACGGGATTTAAGCCCTACAAAAGGAAGATGCGAAAGGCGACACTCAGTAGTCCGGTGGAGCATCGAATGCAGTGCTAATTCTATTCCTGTTACTTTTAGGCGCAGACGTGTCCCGTACTGGTCCGATGACCCTGATGGTCGGCCGGAGAGGGAAGCAAGATAGAAGGACCAAAGCGACGACAGATAACTTCGCCGTCACCGCCTACAGTGAAACTGACGTCACGAGCCACGGGAGTTAAGCCCTACAAAAGGAAGCTGCGAAAGGCGACACTCCGCAGTCCGGTGGAGCATCGAATGCAGTGCTAATTCTTGTCCTGTTACTTTTAGGCGCAGAGGTGTCCCGTACTGGTCCGATGACCCTGATGCACGGCCGGAGCGGGGAAGCAAGATAGAAGCACCAAAGCGACTACAGATAACTTCGCTGTCACCGCCTACAGTGCAACTTACGTCATGAGCCACGGGATTTAAGCACTACAAAAGGAAGCTGCGAAAGGCGACACTCCGCAGTCCGTTGGAGCATCGAATGCAGTGCTAATTCTATTCCTGTTACTTTTAGTCCCAGACGTGTCCTGTACTGGTCCGATGACCCTGATGCACGGCCGGAGCGGGGAAGCTAGATAGAAGCACCAAAGCGACGACAGATAACTTCGCCGTCACCGCCTACAGTGAAACTGACGTCATGAGCCTCCGGATTTAAGCCCTACAAAAGGAAGCTGCGAAAGGTGACACTCCGCAGTCCGGTGGAGCATCGAATGCAGTGCTAATTCTATTCCTGTTACTTTTAGGCCCAGACGTGTCCCGTACTGGTCCGATGACCTTGATGCACGGCCGGAGCGGGGAAGCAAGATAGAAGCACCAAAGCGACGACAGATAACTTTGCCGTCACCGCCTACAGTGCAACAGACGTCATGAGCCACGGGATTTAACCACTGCAAAATGAAGCTGCGAAAGGCGACACTCCGCAGTCCGGTGGAGCATCGAATGCAATGCTAATTCTTGTCCTGTTACTTTTAGGCGCAGAGGTGTCCCGTACTGGTCCGATGACCCTGATGCACGGCCGGAGCGGGGAAGCAAGATAGAAGCACCAAAGCGACGACAGATAACTTTGCCGTCACCGCCTACAGTAAAACTGACGTCACGAGCCACGGGAGTTAAGCCCTACAAAAGGAAGCTGCGAAAGGCGACACTCCGCAGTCCGGTGGAGCATCGAATGCAGTGCTAATTCTTGTCCTGTTAATTTTAGGCGCAGAGGTGTCCCGTACTGGTCCGATTACCCTGATGCACTGCCGGAGCGGGGAAGCAAGATAGAAGCACCAAAGCGACGACAGATAACTTCGCCGTCACCGCCTACAGTTAAACTCACGTCATGAGCCACGGGATTTAAGTCCTACAAAGGGAAGATGCGAAAGGCGACACTCCGCAGTCCGGTGGAGCATCGTATGCAGTGCTAATTCTTGTCCTGTTATTTTAGACGCAGACGTGTCCCGTACTGGTCCGATGACCCTGATGCACGGCCGGAGCGGGGAAGCAAGATAGAAGCACCAAAGCGACGACAGATAACTTTGCCGTTACCGCCTACAGTGCAACTCACGGCATGAGCCACGGGATATAAGCCCTACAAAAGGAAGATGCGAAAGGCGACACTCCGCAGTGCGGTGGAGCATCGAATGCAGTGCTAATTCTTGTCCAGTTTCTTATGGCGCAGTCGTGTCCCGTACTGGTCCGATGACTCTTATGCACGGCCGGAGTGGGAAGCAAGATAGAAGCACCAAAGGGACGACAGATAACTTTGCCGTCACCGCCTACAGTGCAACTGACATCATGAAACACGGGATTTAAGCCCTACAAAAGGAAGATGCGAAAGGCGACACTCAGTAGTCCGGTGGAGCATCGAATGCAGTGCTAATTCTATTCCTGTTACTTTTAGGCCCGGACGTGTCCCGTACTGGTCCGATGACCCTGATGCACGGCGGGAGTGGGGAAGCAAGATAGAAGCACCAAAGGGACGACAGATAAATTTGCCGTCACCGCCTACAGTGCAACTGACATCATGAAACACGGGATTTAAGCCCTACAAAAGGAAGATGCGAAAGGCGACACTCAGTAGTCCGGTGGAGCATCGAAGGCAGTGCTAATTCTATTCCTGTTACTTATAGGCGCAGACGTGTCCCGTACTGGTCCGATGACCCTGATGCACGGCCGGAGCGGGGAAGCAAGATAGAAGCACCAAAGCGACGACATATAACTTTGCCGTCACCGCCTACGCTGCAACTGACATCATGAGCCTCGGGATTTGCGCCCTACAAAAGAAAGCTGCGAAAGGCGACACTTCGCAGTCCGGTGGAGCATCGAATGCAGTGCTAATTCTATTCCTGTTACTTTTAGGCCCGGACGTGTCCCGTACTGGTCCGATGACCCTGATGCACGGCGGGAGTGGGGAAGCAAGATAGAAGCACCAAAGGGACGACAGATAACTTTGCCGTCACCGCCTACAGTGCAACTGACATCATGAGCCACGGGATTTAAGCCCTACAAAAGGAAGATGCGAAAGGCGACACTCAGCAGTCCGGTGGAGCATCGAAGGCAGTGCTAATTCTATTCCTGTTACTTATAGGCGCAGACGTGTCCCGTACTGGTCCGATGACCCTGATGCACGGCCGGAGCGGGGAAGCAAGATAGAAGCACCAAAGCGACGACAGATAACTTTGCCGTCACCGCCTACACTGCAACAGACGTCATGAGCCTCGGGAGTTAAGCCCTACAAAAGAAAGCTGCGAAAGGCGACACTTCGCAGTCCGGTGGAGCATCGAATGCAGTGCTAATTCTATTCCTGTTACTTTTAGGCCCGGACGTGTCCCGTACTGGTCCGATGACCCTGATGCACGGCCGGAGAGGGGAAGCAAGATAGAAGCACCAAAGCGACGACAGATAACTTTGCCGTCACCGCCTACAGGGCAACTGACGTCATGAGCCACGGGATTTAAGCCCTACAAAATGAAGATGCGAAAGGCGACACTCCGCAGTCCGGTGGAGCATCGAATGCAGTGCTAATTCTTGTCCAGTTTCTTATGGCGCAGACGTGTCCCGTACTGGTCCGATGACCCTGATGCACGGCCGGAGCGGGGAAGCAAGATAGAGGCACCAAAGCGACGACAGATAACTTTGCCGTCACCGCCTACAGTGCAACTGACGTCATGAGCCACGGGATTTAAGCCCTACAAAAGGAAGCTGCGAAAGACGACTCTCCGCAGTCCGGTGGAGCATAGAATGCAGTGCTTATTCTGTTCCTGTTATTTTAGGCGCAGACGTGTCCCGTACTGGTCCGATGACCCTGATGCACGGCCGGAGCGGGGAAGCAAGATAGAAGCACCAAAGCGACGACAGATAACTTTGCCGTCACCGCCTACAGTGCAACTGACGTCATGAGCCACGGGATTTAAGCCCTACAAAAGAAAGCTGCGAAAGGCGACACTCCGCAGTCCGGCGGAGCCTCGAATGCAGTGCTAATTCTATTCCTGTTATTTTAGGCGCAGACGTGTCCCGTACTGGTCCGATGACCCTGATGCACGGCCGGAGCGGGGAAGCAAGATAGAAGCACCAAAGCGACGACAGATAACTTTGCCGTCACCGCCTACAGTGCAACTGACATCATGAGGCACGGGATTTAAGCCCTACAAAAGGAAGATGCGAAAGGCGACACTCCGCATTCCGGTGGAGCATCGAATGCAGTGCTAATTCTGGTCCTGTTACTCTTAGGCGCGGACGTGTCCCGTATTGGTCCTATGACCCTGATGTACGGCCGGAGCGGGGAAGCAAGATAGAAGCACCAAAGCGACGATAGATAACTTCGCCGTCACCGCCTACAGTGCAACTGCTGTCATGAGCCACGGTATTTGAGCCCTAAAAAAGGAAGCTGCGAAAGGCGACACTCCGCAGTCCGGTGGAGCATCGAATGCAGTGCTAATTCTTGTCCTGTTACTTTTAGGCGCAGACGTGTCCCGTGCTGGTCCGATGACCCTGATGGTCGGCCGGAGCGGGAAGCAAGATAGAAGGACCAAAGCGACGACAGATAACTTCGCCGTCACCGCCTACAGTGAAACTGACGTCACGAGCCACGGGAGTTAAGCCCTACAAAAGGAAGCTGCGAAAGGCGACACTCCGCAGTCCGGTGGAGCATCGAATGCAGTGCTAATTCTTGTCCTGTTACTTTTAGGCGCAGAGGTGTCCCGTACTGGTCCGATGACCCTGATGCACGGCCGGAGCGGGGAAGCAAGATAGAAGCACCAAAGCGACTACAGATAACTTCGCCGTCACCGCCTACAGTGCAACTTACGTCATGAGCCACGGGATTTAAGCACTACAAAAGGAAGCTGCGAAAGGCGACACTCCGCAGTCCGTTGGAGCATCGAATGCAGTGCTAATTCTATTCCTGTTACTTTTAGGCCCAGACGTGTCCTGTACTGGTCCGATGACCCTGATGCACGGCCGGAGCGGGGAAGCTAGATAGAAGCACCAAAGCGACGACAGATAACTTCGCCGTCACCGCCTACAGTGAAACTGACGTCATGAGCCTCGGGATTTAAGCCCTACAAAAGGAAGCTGCGAAAGGCGACACTCCGCAGTCCGGTGGAGCATCGAATGCAGTGCTAATTCTATTCCTGTTACTTTTAGGCCCAGACGTGTCCCGTACTGGTCCGATGACCTTGATGCACGGCCGGAGCGGGGAAGCAAGATAGAAGCACCAAAGCGACGACAGATAACTTTGCCGTCACCGCCTACAGTGCAACAGACGTCATGAGCCACGGGATTTGAGCACTGCAAAATGAAGCTGCGAAAGGCGACACTCCGCAGTCCGGTGGAGCATCGAATGCAATGCTAATTCTTGTCCTGTTACTTTTAGGCGCAGAGGTGTCCCGTACTGGTCCGATGACCCTGATGCACGGCCGGAGCGGGGAAGCAAGATAGAAGCACCAAAGCGACGACAGATAACTTTGCCGTCACCGCCTACAGTGAAACTGACGTCACGAGCCACGGGAGTTAAGCCCTACAAAAGGAAGCTGCGAAAGGCGACACTCCGCAGTCCGGTGGAGCATCGAATGCAGTGCTAATTCTTGTCCTGTTACTTTTAGGCGCAGAGGTGTCCCGTACTGGTCCGATGACCCGATGCACGGCCGAAGCGGGGAAGCAAGAAAGAAGCACCAAAGCGACGACAAATAACTTTGCCGTCACCGCCTACAGTGCAACTGACGTCATGAGCCACGGGATTTAAGCACTACAAAAGGAAGCTGCGAAAGGCGACACTCCGCAGTCCGTTGGAGCATCGAATGCAGTGCTAAATCTATTCCTGTTACTTTTAGGCCCAGACGTGTCCCGTACTGGTCCGATGACCCTGATGCACGGCCGGAGCGGGGAAGCAAGATAGAAGCACCAAAGCGACGACAGATAACTTCGCCGTCACCGCCTACAGTGAAACTGACGTCATGAGCCACGGGATTTAAGCCCTACAAAAGGAAGCTGCGAAAGGCGACACTCCGCAGTCCGGTGGAGCATCGAATGCAGTGCTAATTCTTGTCCTGTTATTTTAGACGCAGACGTGTCCCGTACTGGTCCGATGACCCTGATGCACGGCCGGAGCGGGGAAGCAAGATAGAAGCACCAAAGCGACGACAGATAACTTTGCCGTCACCGCCTACAGTGCAACTGACGTCATGAGCCACGGGATATAAGCCCTACAAAAGGAAGATGCGAAAGGCGACACTCCGCAGTGCGGTGGAGCATCGAATGCAGTGCTAATTCTTGTCCAGTTTCTTATGGCGCAGTCGTGTCCCGTACTGGTCCGATGACCCTTATGCACGGCCGGAGCGGGGAAGCAAGATAGAAGCACCAAAGCGACTACAGATAACTTCGCCGTCACCGCCTAAAGTGCAACTGACGTCATGAGCCACGGGATTTAGGCCCTAAAAAAGGAAGATGCGAAAGGCGACACTCCGCAGTCCGGTGGAGCATCGAATGCAGTGCTAATTCTTGTCCAGTTTCTTATGGCGGAGACGTGTCCCGTACTGGTCCGATGACCCTGATGCACGGCCGGAGCGGGGAAGCAAGATAGAAGCACCAAAGCGACGACAGATAACTTTGCCGTCACCGCCTACAGTGCAACTGACGTCATGAGCCACGGGATTTAAGCACTACAAAAAAGGAAGCTGCGAAAGGCGATGCTCCGCAGTCCGGTGGAGCATCGAATGCAGTGCTAATTCTATTCCTGTTACGTTTAGGCGCAGACGTGTCCCGTACTGGTCCGATGACCCTGATGCACGGCCGGAGCGGGGAAGCAAGATAGAAGCACCAAAGCGACGACAGATAACTTTGCCGTCACCGCCTACAGTGCAACTGACGTCATGAGCCTCGGGATTTAAGCCCTACAAAAGGAAGCTGCGAAAGGCGACACTCCGCAGTCCGGTGGAGCATCGAATGCAGTGCTAATTCTATTCCAGTTACTTTTAGGCCCAGACGTGTCCCGTACTGGTCCGATGACCTTGATGCACGGCCGGAGCGGGGAAGCAAGATAGAAGCACCAAAGCGACGACAGATAACTTTGCCGTCACCGCCTAAAGTGCAACTGACGTCGTGAGCCACGGGATTTAAGCCCAACAAAAGGAAGATGCGAAAGGCGACACTCCGCAGTCCTGTGGAGCATCGAATGCAGTGATAATTCTTGTCCTGTTACTTTTAGGCGCAGAGGTGTCCCGTACTGGTCCGGTGACCCTGATGCACGGCCGAAGCGGGGAAGCAAGAAAGAAGCACCAAAGCGACGACAGATAACTTTGCCGTCACCGCCTACAGTTAAACTGACGTCATGAGCCACGGGATTTAAGCCCTACAAAGGGAAGATGCGAAAGGCGACACTCCGCAGTCCGTTGGAGCATCGAATGCAGTGCAAATTCTATTCCTGTTACTTTTAGGCCCAGACGTGTCCCGTACTGGTCCGATGACCCTGATGCAAGGCCGGAGCGGGGAAGCAAAATAGAAGCACCAAAGCGACGACAAATAACTTCGCCGTCCCCGACTACAGTGAAACTGACGTCATGAGCCACGCGATTTAAGCCGTAGAAAAGGAAGCTGCGAAAGACGACTCTCCGCAGTCCGGTGGAGCGCAGAATGCAGTGCTTATTCTATTCCTGTTATTTTAGGTGCAGACGTGTCCCGTACTGGTCCGATGACCCTGATGCACCGCCGGAGCGGGGAAGCAAGATAGAAGCACCAAAGCGACGACAGATAGCTTTGCCGTCACCGCCTACAGTGCAACTGACGTCATGAGCCACGGGATTTAAGCCCTACAAAATGAAGATGCGAAAGGCGACACTCCGCAGTCCGGTCGAGCAACGAATGCAGTGTCCAAGTTCTTATGGCGCAGACGTGTCCCGTGCTGGTCCGATGACCCTGGTGGTCGGCCGGAGCGGGGAAGCAAGATAGAAGGACCAAAGCGACGACAGATAACTTCGCCGTCACCGCCTACAGTGAAACTGACGTCACGAGCCACGGGAGTTAAGCCCTACAAAAGGAAGCTGCGAAAGGCGACACTCCGCAGTCCGGTGGAGCATCGAATGCAGTGCTAATTCTTGTCCTGTTACTTTTAGGCGCAGAGGTGTCCCGTACTGGTCCGATGACCCTGATGCACGGCCGGAGCGGGAAAGCAAGATAGAAGCACCAAAGCGACTACAGATAACTTCGCCGTCACCGCCTACAGTGCAACTTACGTCATGAGCCACGGGATTTAAGCACTACAAAAGGAAGCTGCGAAAGGCGACACTCCGCAGTCCGTTGGGGCATCGAATGCAGTGCTAATTCTATTCCTGTTACTTTTAGGCCCAGACGTGTCCTGTACTGGTCCGATGACCCTGATGCACGGCCGGAGCGGGGAAGCTAGATAGAAGCACCAAAGCGACGACAGATAACTTCGCCGTCACCGCCTACAGTGAAACTGACGTCATGAGCCTCGGGATTTAAGCCCTACAAAAGGAAGCTGCGAAAGGCGACACTCCGCAGTCCGGTGGAGCATCGAATGCAGTGCTAATTCTATTCCTGTTACTTTTAGGCCCAGACGTGTCCCGTACTGGTCCGATGACCTTGATGCACGGCCGGAGCGGGGAAGCAAGATAGAAGCACCAAAGCGACGACAGATAACTTTGCCGTCACCGCCTAAAGTGCAACTGACGTCATGAGCCACGGGATTTAAGCCCAACAAAAGGAAGATGCGAAAGGCGACACTCCGCAGTCCTGTGGAGCATCGAATGCAGTGATAATTCTTGTCCTGTTACTTTTAGGCGCAGAGGTGTCCCGTACTGGTCCGATGACCCTGATGCACGGCCGGAGCGGGGAAGCAAGATAGAAGCACCAAAGTGACGACAGATAACTTTGCCGTCACCGCCTAAAGTGCAACTGACGTCATGAGCCACGGGATTTAAGCCCTACAAAAGGAAGATGCGAAAGGCGACACTCCGCAGTCCGGTGGAGCATCGAATGCAGTGATAATTCTTGTCCAGTTTCTTATGGCGCAGTCGTGTCCCGTACTGGTCCGATGACCCCGATGCACGGCCGAAGCGGGGAAGCAAGATAGAAGCACCAAAGCGACGACAAATAACTTCGCCGTCCCCGACTACAGTGAAACTGACGTCATGAGCCACGCGATTTAAGCCGTAGAAAAGGAAGCTGCGAAAGACGACTCTCCGCAGTCCGGTGGAGCGCAGAATGCAGTGCTTATTCTATTCCTGTTATTTTAGGTGCAGACGTGTCCCGTACTGGTCCGATGACCCTGATGCACCGCCGGAGCGGGGAAGCAAGATAGAAGCACCAAAGCGACGACAGATAGCTTTGCCGTCACCGCCTACAGTGCAACTGACGTCATGAGCCTCGGGATTTGCGCCCTACAAATAAAAGCTGCGAAAGGCGACACTTCGCAGTCCGGTGGAGCATCGAATGCAGTGCTAATTCTATTCCTGTTACTTTTAGGCCCGGACGCGTCCCGTACTGGTCCGATGACCCTGATGCACGGCGGGAGTGGGGAAGCAAGATAGAAGCACCAAAGGGACGACAGATAACTTTGCCGTCACCGCCTACAGTGCAACTGACATCATGAAACACGGGATTTAAGCCCTACAAAAGGAAGATGCGAAAGGCGACACTCAGTAGTCCGGTGGAGCATCGAATGCAGTGCTAATTCTATTCCTGTTACTTTTAGGCGCAGACGTGTCCCGTACTGGTCCGATGACCCTGATGCACGGCCGGAGCGGGGAAGCAAGATAGAAGCACCAAAGCGACGACAGATAACTTTGCCGTCACCGCCTACACTGCAACTGACGTCATGAGCCTCGGGATTTGCGCCCTACAAAAGAAAGCTGCGAAAGGCGACACTTCGCAGTCCGGTGGAGCATCGAATGCAGTGCTAATTCTATTCCTGTTACTTTTAGGCCCGGACGTGTCCCGTACTGGTCCGATGACCCTGATGCACGGCGGGAGTGGGGAAGCAAAATAGAAGCACCAAAGGGACGACAGATAAATTTGCCGTCACCGCCTACAGTGCAACTGACATCATGAAACACGGGATTTAAGCCCTACAAAAGGAAGATGCGAAAGGCGACACTCAGTAGTCCGGTGGAGCATCGAAGGCAGTGCTAATTCTATTCCTGTTACTTATAGGCGCAGACGTGTCCCGTACTGGTCCGATGACCCTGATGCACGGCCGGAGCGGGGAAGCAAGATAGAAGCACCAAAGCGACGACAGATAACTTTGCCGTCACCGCCTACACTGCAACAGACGTCATGAGCCTCGGGAGTTAAGCCCTACAAAAGAATGCTGCGAAAGGCGACACTTCGCAGTCCGGTGGAGCATCGAATGCAGTGCTAATTCTATTCCTGTTACTTTTAGGCCCGGACGTGTCCCGTACTGGTCCGATGACCCTGATGCACGGCGGGAGTGGGGAAGCAAGATAGAAGCACCAAAGGGACGACAGATAACTTTGCCGTCACCGCCTACAGTGCAACTGACATCATGAAACACGGGATTTAGGTCCTACAAAAGGAAGATGCGAAAGGCGACACTCAGTAGTCCGGTGGAGCATCGAATGCAGTGCTAATTCTATTCCTGTTACTTTTAGGCCCAGACGTGTCCCGTACTGGTCCGATGACCCTGATGCACGGCCGGAGAGGGGTTAGCAAGATAGAAGCACCAAAGCGACGACAGATAACTTTGCCGTCACCGCCTACAGGGCAACTGACGTCATGAGCCACGGGATTTAAGCACTACAAAATGAAGATGCGAAAGGCGACACTCCGCAGTCCGGTGGAGCATCGAATGCAGTGCTAATTCTTGTCCAGTTTCTTATGGCGCAGACGTGTCCCGTACTGGTCCGATGACCCTGATGCACGGCCGGAGCGGGGAAGCAAGATAGAGGCACCAAAGCGACGACAGATAACTTTGCCGTCACCGCCTACAGTGCAACTGACGTCATGAGCCACGGGATTTAAGCACTACAAAAAAGGAAGCTGCGAAAGGCGATGCTCCGCAGTCCGGTGGAGCATGGAATGCAGTGCTAATTCTATTCCTGTTACTTTTAGGCCCACACGTGTCCCGTACTGGTCCGATGACCCTGATGCACGGCCGGAGAGGGGAAGCAAGATAGAAGCACCAAAGCGACGACAAATAACTTTGCCGTCACCGCCTACAGTGCAACTGACGAAATGAGCCACGGGATTTAAGCACTACAAAAAAGGAAGCTGCGAAAGGCGATACTCCGCAGTCCGGTGGAGCATCGAATGCAGTGCTAATTCTTGTCCAGTTTCTTATGACGCAGTCGTGTCCCGTACTGGTCCGGTGACCCTGATGCACGGCCGAAGCGGGGAAGCAAGAAAGAAGCACCAAAGCGACGACAGATAACTTTGCCGTCACCGCCTACAGTTAAACTGACGTCATGAGCCACGGGATTTAAGCCCTACAAAGGGAAGATGCGAAAGGCGACACTCCGCAGTCCGTTGGAGCATCGAATGCAGTGCAAATTCTATTCCTGTTACTTTTAGGCCCAGACGTGTCCCGTACTGGTCCGATGACCCTGATGCAAGGCCGGAGCGGGGAAGCAAAATAGAAGCACCAAAGCGACGACAAATAACTTCGCCGTCCCCGACTACAGTGAAACTGACGTCATGAGCCACGGGATTTAAGCCGTTGAAAAGGAAGCTGCGAAAGACGACTCTCCGCAGTCCGGTGGAGCACAGAATGCAGTGCTTATTCTATTCCTGTTATTTTAGGTGCAGACGTGTCCCGTACTGGTCCGATGACCCTGATGCACCGCCGGAGCGGGGAAGCAAGATAGAAGCACCAAAGCGACGACAGATAGCTTTGCCGTCACCGCCTACAGTGCAACTGACGTCATGAGCCACGGGATTTAAGCCCTACAAAATGAAGATGCGAAAGGCGACACTCCGCAGTCCGGTGGAGCAACGAATGCAGTGTCCAGGTTCTTATGGCGCAGACGTGTCCCGTGCTGGTCCGATGACCCTGATGGTCGGCCTGAGCGGGGAAGCAAGATAGAAGGACCAAAGCGACGACAGATAACTTCGCCGTCACCACCTACAGTGAAACTGACGTCACGAGCCACGGGAGTTAAGCCCTACAAAAGGAAGCTGCGAAAGGCGACACTCCGCAGTCCGGTGGAGCATCGAATGCAGTGCTAATTCTTGTCCTGTTACTTTTAGGCGCAGAGGCGTCCCGTACTGGTCCGATGACCCTGATGCACGGCCGGGGCGGGGAAGCAAGATAGAAGCACCAAAGCGACGACAGATAACGTTGCCGTCACCGCCTACAGTGCAACTGACGTCATGAGCCACGGGATTTAAGCACTACAAAAGGAAGCTGCGAAAGGCGACACTCCGCAGCCGGTGGAGCATCGAATGCAGTGCTAATTCTTGTCCTGTTACCTTTAGGCGCAGACGTGTCCCGTACTGGTCCGATGACCCTGATGCACGGCCGGAGCGGGGAAGCAAGATAGAAGCACCAAAGCGACCACAGATAACTTCGCCGTCACCGCCTACAGTGCAACTGACGTCATGAGCCACGGGATTTAAGCCCTACAAAAGAAGTGCGAAAGGCGACACTCCGCAGTCCGGTGGAGCATCGAATGCAGTGCTAATTCTTGTCCGGTTACTTTTAGGCGCAGACGTGTCCCGTACTGGTCCGATGACCATGATGCACGGCCGGAGCGGGGAAGCAAGATAGAAGCACCAAAGCGACGACAGATAACTTTCGCCGTCACCGCCTACAGTGCAACTGACGTCATGAGCCACGGGATTTAAGCCCTACAAAAGGAAGCTGCGAAAGGCGACACTCCGCAGTCCGGTGGAGCATCGAGTGCAGTGCTAATTCTTGTCCTGTTACTTTTATGCACAGACGTGTCCCGTACTGGTCCGATGACCCTGATGCACGGCCGGGGCGGGGAAGCAAGATAGAAGCACCAAAGCGACGACAGATAACGTTGCCGTCACCGCCTACAGTGCAACTGACGTCATGAGCCATCGGGATTATAAGCACTACAAAAGGAAGCTGCGAAAGGCGACACTCCGCAGTCCGGTGGAGCATCGAATGCAGTGCTAATTCTTGTCCTGTTACTTTTAGGCGAAGACGTGTCCCGTACTGGTCCGATGACCCTGATGCACGGCCGGAGCGGGGAAGCAAGATAGAAGCACCAAAGCGACCACAGATAACTTCGCCGTCACCACCTACAGTGCAACTGACGTAATGAGCCACGGGATTTAAGCCCTACAAAAGGAAGTGCGAAAGGCGACACTCCGCAGTCCGGTGGAGCATCGAATGCAGTGCTAATTCTTGTCCTGTTACCTTTAGGCGCAGACGTGTCCCGTACTGGTCCGATGACCCTGATGCACGGCCGGAGCGGGGAAGCAAGATAGAAGCACCAAAGCGACGACAGATAACTTTGCCGTCACCGCCTACAGTGCAACTGACGTCATGAGCCAAGGGATTTAAGCCCTACAAAAGAGAAGCTGCGAAAGGCGACACTCCGCAGTCCGGTGGAGCATCGAATGCAGTGCTAATTCTTTCCTGTTACTTTTAGGCGCAGACGTGTCCCGTACTGGTCCGATGACCCTGATGCACGGCCGGGAGCGGGGAAGCAAGATAGAAGCACCAAAGCGACGACAGATAACTTTGCCGTCACCGCCTACAGTGCAACTGACGTCATGAGCCACGGGATTTAAGCACTACAAAAGGAAGTGCGAAAGGCGACACTCCGCAGTCCGGTGGAGCATCGAATGCAGTGCTAGTTCTATGTCCTGTTACTTTTAGGCGCAGACGTGTCCCGTACTGGTCCGATGACCCTGATGCACGGCCGGAGCGGGGAAGCAAGATAGAAGCACCAAAGCGACGACAGATAACTTCGCCGTCACCGCCTACAGTGCAACTGACGTCATGAGCCACGGGATTTAAGCCCTACAAAAGAAGCTGCGAAAGGCGACACTCGCAGCCGGTGGAGCATCGAATGCAGTGCTAATTCTTGTCCTGTTAATTTTAGGCGCAGACGTGTCCCGTACTGGTCCGATGACCCTGATGCACGGCCGGAGCGGGGAAGCAAGATAGAAGCACCAAAGCGACGACAGATAACTTTGCCGTCACCGCCTAAAGGGCAACTGACGTCATGAGACACGGGATTTAAGCCCTACAAAAGGAAGCTGCGAAAGGCGACACTCCGCAGTCCGGTGGAGCATCGAATGCAGTGCTAATTCTTGTCCTGTTACTTTTAGGCGCAGACGTGTCCCGTACTGGTCCGATGACCCTGATGCACGGCCGGAGCGGGGAAGCAAGATAGAAGCACCAAAGCGACGACAGATAACGTTGCCGTCACCGCCTACAGTGCAACTGACGTCATGAGCCACGGGATTTAAGCACTACAAAAGGAAGCTGCGAAAGGCGACACTCCGCAGTCCGATGGAGCATCGAATGCAGTGCTAATTCTTGTCCTGTTACTTTTAGGCGCAGACATGTCCCGTACTGGTCCGATGACCCTGATGCACGGCCGGAGCGGGGAAGCAAGATAGAAGCACCAAAGCGACTACAGATAACTTCGCCGTCACCGCCTACAGTGCAACTTACGTCATGAGCCACGGGATTTAAGCACTACAAAAGGAAGCTGCGAAAGGCGACACTCCGCAGTCCGTTGGAGCATCGAATGCAGTGCTAATTCTATTCCTGTTACTTTTAGGCCCAGACGTGTCCTGTACTGGTCCGATGACCCTGATGCACGGCCGGAGCGGGGAAGCTAGATAGAAGCACCAAAGCGACGACAGATAACTTCGCCGTCACCGCCTACAGTGAAACTGACGTCATGAGCCTCGGGATTTAAGCCCTACAAAAGGAAGCTGCGAAAGGCGACACTCCGCAGTCCGGTGGAGCATCGAATGCAGTGCTAATTCTATTCCTGTTACTTTTAGGCCCAGACGTGTCCCGTACTGGTCCGATGACCTTGATGCACGGCCGGAGCGGGGAAGCAAGATAGAAGCACCAAAGCGACGACAGATAACTTTGCCGTCACCGCCTACAGTGCAACTGACGTCATGAGCCACGGGATTTAAGCCCTACAAAAGGAAGCTGCGAAAGGCGACACTCCGCAGTCCGGTGGAGCATCGAATGCAGTGCTAATTCTTGTCCTGTTACTTTTAGGCGCAGAGGTGTCCCGTACTGGTCCGATGACCCTGATGCACGGCCGGAGCGGGGAAGCAAGATAGAAGCACCAAAGCGACGACAGATAACTTTGCCGTCACCGCCTAAAGTGCAACTGACGTCATGAGCCACGGGATTTAAGCCCTACAAAAGGAAGATGCGAAAGGCGACACTCCGCAGTCCGGTGGAGCATCGAATGCAGTGATAATTCTTGTCCAGTTTCTTATGGCGCAGTCGTGTCCCGTACTGGTCCGATGACCCCGATGCACGGCCGAAGCGGGGAAGCAAGAAAGAAGCACCAAAGCGACGACAAATAACTTCGCTGTCACCGCCTACAGTGCAACTGACGTCATGAGCCACGGGATTTAAGCCCTACAAAAGGAAGATGCGAAAGGCGACACTCCGCAGTCCGGTGGAGCATCGAATGCAGTGCTAAATCTATTCCTGTTACTTTTAGGCCCAGACGTGTCCCGTACTGGTCCGATGACCCTGATGCACGGCCGGAGCGGGGAAGCAAGATAGAAGCACCAAAGCGACGACAGATAACTTCGCCGTCACCGCCTACAGTTAAACTCACGTCATGAGCCACGGGATTTAAGCCCTACAAAAGGAAGCTGCGAAAGGCGACACTCCGCAGTCCGGTGGAGGATGGAATGCAGTGCTAATTCTATTCCTGTTACTTTTAGGCGCAGACGTGTCCCGTACTGGTCCGATGACCCTGATGCACGGCCGGAGCGGGGAAGCAAGATAGAAGCACCAAAGCGACGACAGGTAACTTTGCCGTCACCGCCTACAGTGCAACTGACGTCATGAGCCTCGGGATTTGCGCCCTACAAAAGAAAGCTGCGAAAGGCGACACTTCGCAGTCCGGTGGAGCATCGAATGCAGTGCTAATTCTATTCCTGTTACTTTTAGGCCCGGACGTGTCCCGTACTGGTCCGATGACCCTGATGCACGGCGGGAGTGGGGAAGCAAGATAGAAGCACCAAAGGGACGACAGATAACTTTGCCGTCACCGCCTACAGTGCAACTGACATCATGAAACACGGGATTTAAGCCCTACAAAAGGAAGATGCGAAAGGCGACACTCAGTAGTCCGGTGGAGCATCGAATGCAGTGCTAATTCTATTCCTGTTACTTTTAGGCGCAGACGTGTCCCGTACTGGTCCGATGACCCTGATGCACGGCCGGAGCGGGGAAGCAAGATAGAAGCACCAAAGCGACGACAGATAACTTTGCCGTCACCGCCTACACTGCAACTGACGTCATGAGCCTCGGGATTTGCGCCCTACAAAAGAAAGCTGCGAAAGGCGACACTTCGCAGTCCGGTGGAGCATCGAATGCAGTGCTAATTCTATTCCTGTTACTTTTAGGCCCGGACGTGTCCCGTACTGGTCCGATGACCCTGATGCACGGCGGGAGTGGGGAAGCAAAGATAGAAGCACCAAAGGGACGACAGATAAATTTGCCGTCACCGCCTACAGTGCAACTGACATCATGAAACACGGGATTTAAGCCCTACAAAAGGAAGATGCGAAAGGCGACACTCAGTAGTCCGGTGGAGCATCGAAGGCAGTGCTAATTCTATTCCTGTTACTTATAGGCGCAGACGTGTCCCGTACTGGTCCGATGACCCTGATGCACGGCCGGAGCGGGGAAGCAAGATAGAAGCACCAAAGCGACGACAGATAACTTTGCCGTCACCGCCTACACTGCAACAGACGTCATGAGCCTCGGGAGTTAAGCCCTACAAAAGAAAGCTGCGAAAGGCGACACTTCGCAGTCCGGTGGAGCATCGAATGCAGTGCTAATTCTATTCCTGTTACTTTTAGGCCCGGACGTGTCCCGTACTGGTCCGATGACCCTGATGCACGGCGGGAGTGGGGAAGCAAGATAGAAGCACCAAAGCGACGACAGATAACTTTGCCGTCACCGCCTACAGTGCAACTGACGTCATGAGCCACGGGATTTAAGCCCTACAAAAGGAAGATGCGAAAGGCGACACTCCGCAGTCCGGTGGAGCATCGAATGCAGTGCTAATTCTATTCCTGTTACTTTTAGGCGCAGACGTGTCCCGTACTGGTCCGATGACCCTGATGCACGGCCGGAGCGGGGAAGCAAGATAGAAGGCACCAAAGCGACGACAGATAACTTTGCCGTCACCGCCTACAGTGCAACTGACGTCATGAGCCACGGGATTTAAGCACTACAAAAGGAAGCTGCGAAAGGCGACACTCCGCAGTCCGGTGGAGCATCGAATGCAGTGCTAATTCTTGTCCTGTTACTTTTAGGCGCAGAGGTGTCCCGTACTGGTCCGATGACCCTGATGCACGGCCGGAGCGGGGAAGCAAGATAGAAGCACCAAAGCGACGACAGATAACTTTGCCGTCACCGCCTACAGTGCAACTGACGTCATGAGCCACGGGATTTAAGCACTACAAAAGGAAGCTGCGAAAGGCGACACTCCGCAGTCCGGTGGAGCATCGAATGCAGTGCTAATTCTTGTCCTGTTACTTTTAGGCGCAGACGTGTCCCGTACTGGTCCGATGACCCTGATGCACGGCCGGAGCGGGGAAGCAAGATAGAAGCACCAAAGCGACGACAGATAACTTTGCCGTCACCGCCTACAGTAAAACTGACGTCATGAGCCACGGGAGTTAAGCCCTACAAAAGGAAGCTGCGAAAGGCGACACTCCGCAGTCCGGTGGAGCATCGAATGCAGTGCTAATTCTTGTCCTGTTAATTTTAGGCGCAGAGGTGTCCCGTACTGGTCCGATGACCCTGATGCACGGCCGGAGCGGGGAAGCAAGATAGAAGCACCAAAGCGACGACAGATAACTTCGCCGTCACCGCCTACAGTTAAACTCACGTCATGAGCCACGGGATTTAAGTCCTACAAAGGGAAGATGCGAAAGGCGACACTCCGCAGTCCGGTGGAGCATCGTATGCAGTGCTAATTCTTGTCCTGTTATTTTAGACGCAGACGTGTCCCGTACTGGTCCGATGACCCTGATGCACGGCCGGAGCGGGGAAGCAAGATAGAAGCACCAAAGCGACGACAGATAACTTTGCCGTTACCGCCTACAGTGCAACTCACGGCATGAGCCACGGGATATAAGCCCTACAAAAGGAAGATGCGAAAGGCGACACTCCGCAGTGCGGTGGAGCATCGAATGCAGTGCTAATTCTTGTCCAGTTTCTTATGGCGCAGACGTGTCCCGTACTGGTCCGATGACCCTGATGCACGGCCGGAGCGGGAAGCAAGATAGAAGCACCAAAGGGACGACAGATAACTTTGCCGTCACCGCCTACAGTGCAACTGACGTCATGAGCCACGGGATTTAAGCCCTACAAAAGGAAGATGCGAAAGGCGACACTCAGTAGTCCGGTGGAGCATCGAATGCAGTGCTAATTCTATTCCTGTTACTTTTAGGCGCAGACGTGTCCCGTACTGGTCCGATGACCCTGATGCACGGCCGGAGCGGGGAAGCAAGATAGAAGCACCAAAGCGACGACATATAACTTTGCCGTCACCGCCTACGCTGCAACTGACGTCATGAGCCTCGGGATTTGCGCCCTACAAAAGAAAGCTGCGAAAGGCGACACTTCGCAGTCCGGTGGAGCATCGAATGCAGTGCTAATTCTATTCCTGTTACTTTTAGGCCCGGACGTGTCCCGTACTGGTCCGATGACCCTGATGCACGGCGGGAGTGGGGAAGCAAGATAGAAGCACCAAAGGGACGACAGATAAATTTGCCGTCACCGCCTACAGTGCAACTGACATCATGAAACACGGGATTTAAGCCCTACAAAAGGAAGATGCGAAAGGCGACACTCAGTAGTCCGGTGGAGCATCGAATGCAGTGCTAATTCTATTCCTGTTACTTTTAGGCCCAGACGTGTCCCGTACTGGTCCGATGACCTTGATGCACGGCCGGAGCGGGGAAGCAAGATAGAAGCACCAAAGCGACGACAGATAACTTTGCCGTCACCGCCTAAAGTGCAACTGACGTCATGAGCCACGTGATTTAAGCCCAACAAAAGGAAGATGCGAAAGGCGACACTCCGCAGTCCTGTGGAGCATCGAATGCAGTGATAATTCTTGTCCTTTTACTTTTAGGCGCAGAGGTGTCCCGTACTGGTCCGATGACCCTGATGCACGGCCGGAGCGGGGAAGCAAGATAGAAGCACCAAAGTGACGACAGATAACTTTGCCGTCACCGCCTAAAGTGCAACTGACGTCATGAGCCACGGGATTTAAGCCCTACAAAAGGAAGATGCGAAAGGCGACACTCCGCAGTCCGGTGGAGCATCGAATGCAGTGATAATTCTTGTCCAGTTTCTTATGGCGCAGTCGTGTCCCGTACTGGTCCGATGACCCCGATGCACGGCCGAAGCGGGGAAGCAAGAAAGAAGCACCAAAGCGACGATAAATAACTTCGCTGTCACCGCCTACAGTGCAACTGACGTCATGAGCCACGGGATTTAAGCACTACAAAATTAAGATGCGAAAGGCGACACTCCACATTCCGTTGGAGCATCGAATGCAGTGCTAAATCTATTCCTGTTACTTTTAGGCCCAGACGTGTCCCGTACTGGTCCGATGACCCTGATGCATGGCCGGAGCGGGGAAGCAAGATAGAAGCACCGAACCGACGACAGATAACTTCGCCGTCACCGCCTACAGTTAAACTCACGTCATGAGCCACGGGATTTAAGCCCTACAAAAGGAAGCTGCGAAAGGCGACACTCCGCAGTCCGGTGGAGGATGGAATGCTGTGCTAATTCTATTCCTGCTACTTTTAGGCGCAGACGTGTCCCGTACTGGTCCGATGACCCTGATGCACGGCCGGAGCGGGGAAGCAAGATAGAAGCACCAAAGCGACGACAGGTAACTTTGCCGTCACCGCCTACACTGCAACTGACGTCATGAGCCTCGGGATTTGCGCCCTACAAAAGAAAGCTGCGAAAGGCGACACTTCGCAGTCCGGTGGAGCATCGAATGCAGTGCTAATTCTATTCCTGTTACTTTTAGGCCCGGACGTGTCCCGTACTGGTCCGATGACCCTGATGCACGGCGGGAGTGGGGAAGCAAGATAGAAGCACCAAAGGGACGACAGATAAATTTGCCGTCACCGCCTACAGTGCAACTGACATCATGAAACACGGGATTTAAGCCCTACAAAAGGAAGATGCGAAAGGCGACACTCAGTAGTCCGGTGGAGCATCGAATGCAGTGCTAATTCTATTCCTGTTACTTTTAGGCGCAGACGTGTCCCGTACTGGTCCGATGACCCTGATGCACGGCCGGAGCGGGGAAGCAAGATAGAAGCACCAAAGCGACGACAGATAACTTTGCCGTCACCGCCTACACTGCAACTGACGTCATGAGCCTCGGGATTTGCGCCCTACAAAAGAAAGCTGCGAAAGGCGACACTTCGCAGTCCGGTGGAGCATCGAATGCAGTGCTAATTCTATTCCTGTTACTTTTAGGCCCGGATGTGTCCCGTACTGGTCCGATGACCCGGATGCACGGCGGGAGTGGGGAAGAAAGATAGAAGCACCAAAGGGACGACAGATAAATTTGCCGTCACCACCTACAGTGCAACTGACATCATGAAACACGGGATTTAAGCCCTACAAAAGGAAGATGCGAAAGGCGACACTCAGTAGTCCGGTGGAGCATCGAAGGCAGTGCTAATTCTATTCCTGTTACTTATAGGCGCAGACGTGTCCCGTACTGGTCCGATGACCCTGATGCACGGCCGGAGCGGGGAAGCAAGATAGAAGCACCAAAGCGACGACAGATAACTTTGCCGTCACCGCCTACACTGCAACAGACGTCATGAGCCTCGGGAGTTAAGCCCTACAAAAGAAAGCTGCGAAAGGCGACACTTCGCAGTCCGGTGGAGCATCGAATGCAGTGCTAATTCTATTCCTGTTACTTTTAGGCCCGGACGTGTCCCGTACTGGTCCGATGACCCTGATGCACGGCGGGAGTGGGGAAGCAAGATAGAAGCACCAAAGGGACGACAGATAACTTTGCCGTCACCGCCTACAGTGCAACTGACATCATGAAACACGGGATTTAAGCCCTACAAAAGGAAGATGCGAAAGGCGACACTCAGTAGTCCGGTGGAGCATCGAATGCAGTGCTAATTCTATTCCTGTTACTTTTAGGCGCAGACGTGTCCCGTACTGGTCCGATGACCCTGATGGTCGGCCGGAGAGGGAAGCAAGATAGAAGGACCAAAGCGACGACAGATAACTTCGCCGTCACCGCCTACAGTGAAACTGACGTCACGAGCCACGGGAGTTAAGCCCTACAAAAGGAAGCTGCGAAAGGCGACACTCCGCAGTCCGGTGGAGCATCGAATGCAGTGCTAATTCTTGTCCTGTTACTTTTAGGCGCAGAGGTGTCCCGTACTGGTCCGATGACCCTGATGCACGGCCGGAGCGGGGAAGCAAGATAGAAGCACCAAAGCGACTACAGATAACTTCGCTGTCACCGCCTACAGTGCAACTTACGTCATGAGCCACGGGATTTAAGCACTACAAAAGGAAGCTGCGAAAGGCGACACTCCGCAGTCCGTTGGAGCATCGAATGCAGTGCTAATTCTATTCCTGTTACTTTTAGTCCCAGACGTGTCCTGTACTGGTCCGATGACCCTGATGCACGGCCGGAGCGGGGAAGCTAGATAGAAGCACCAAAGCGACGACAGATAACTTTGCCGTCACCGCCTACAGTGCAACTGACGTCATGAGCCACGGGATTTAAGCCACTACAAAATGAAGCTGCGAAAGGCGACACTCCGCAGTCCGGTGGAGCATCGAATGCAGTGCTAATTCTTGTCCTGTTACTTTTAGGCGCAGACGTGTCCCGTACTGGTCCGATGACCCTGATGCACGGCCGGAGCGGGGAAGCAAGATAGAAGCACCAAAGCGACGACAGATAACTTTGCCGTCACCGCCTACAGTGCAACTGACGTCATGAGCCACGGGAGTTAAGCCCTACAAAAGGAAGCTGCGAAAGGCGACACTCCGCAGTCCGGTGGAGCATCGAATGCAGTGCTAATTCTTGTCCTGTTACTTTTAGGCGCAGAGGTGTCCCGTACTGGTCCGATGACCCTGATGCACTGCCGGAGCGGGGAAGCAAGATAGAAGCACCAAAGCGACGACAGATAACTTCGCCGTCACCGCCTACAGTTACACTGACGTCATGAGCCACGGGATTTAAGCCCTACAAAGGGAAGCTGCGAAAGGCGACACTCCGCAGTCCGGTGGAGCATCGAATGCAGTGCTAATTCTTGTCCTGTTATTTTAGGCGCAGACGTGCCCCGTACTGGTCCGTTGACCCTGATGCACGGCCGGAGCGGGGAAGCAAGATAGAAGCACCAAAGCGACGACAGATAACTTTGCCGTTACCGCCTACAGTGCAACTCACGGCATGAGCCACGGGATATAAGCCCTACAAAAGGAAGATGCGAAAGGCGACACTCCGCAGTGCGGTGGAGCATCGAATGCAGTGCTAATTCTTGTCCAGTTTCTTATGGCGCAGTCGTGTCCCGTACTGGTCCGATGACCCTTATGCACGGCCGGAGTGGGAAGCAAGATAGAAGCACCAAAGGGACGACAGATAACTTTGCCGTCACCGCCTACAGTGCAACTGACATCATGAAACACGGGATTTAAGCCCTACAAAAGGAAGATGCGAAAGGCGACACTCAGTAGTCCGGTGGAGCATCGAATGCAGTGCTAATTCTATTCCTGTTACTTTTAGGCGCAGACGTGTCCCGTACTGGTCCGATGACCCTGATGCACGGCCGGAGCGGGGAAGCAAGATAGAAGCACCAAAGCGACGACATATAACTTTGCCGTCACCGCCTACGCTGCAACTGACGTCATGAGCCTCGGGATTTGCGCCCTACAAAAGAAAGCTGCGAAAGGCGACACTTCGCAGTCCGGTGGAGCATCGAATGCAGTGCTAATTCTATTCCTGTTACTTTTAGGCCCGGACGTGTCCCGTACTAGTCCGATGACCCTGATGCACGGCGGGAGTGGGGAAGCAAGATAGAAGCACCAAAGGGACGACAGATAAATTTGCCGTCACCGCCTACAGTGCAACTGACATCATGAAACACGGGATTTAAGCCCTACAAAAGGAAGATGCGAAAGGCGACACTCAGTAGTCCGGTGGAGCATCGAAGGCAGTGCTAATTCTATTCCTGTTACTTATAGGCGCAGACGTGTCCCGTACTGGTCCGATGACCCTGATGCACGGCCGGAGCGGGGAAGCAAGATAGAAGCACCAAAGCGACGACAGATAACTTTGCCGTCACCGCCTACACTGCAACAGACGTCATGAGCCTCGGGAGTTAAGCCCTACAAAAGAAAGCTGCGAAAGGCGACACTTCGCAGTCCGGTGGAGCATCGAATGCAGTGCTAATTCTATTCCTGTTAATTTTAGGCCCGGACGTGTCCCGTTCTGGTCCGATGACCCTGATGCACGGCCGGAGAGGGGAAGCAAGATAGAAGCACCAAAGCGACGACAGATAACTTTGCCGTCACCGCCTACAGGGCAACTGACGTCATGAGCCACGGGATTTAAGCCCTACAAAATGAAGATGCGAAAGGCGACACTCCGCAGTCCGGTGGAGCATCGAATGCAGTGCTAATTCTTGTCCAGTTTCTTATGGCGCAGACGTGTCCCGTACTGGTCCGATGACCCTGATGCACGGCCGGAGCGGGGAAGCAAGATAGAGGCACCAAAGCGACGACAGATAACTTTGCCGTCACCGCCTACAGTGCAACTGACGTCATGAGCCACGGGATTTAAGCACTACAAAAAAGGAAGCTGCGAAAGGCGATGCTCCGCAGTCCGGTGGAGCATGGAATGCAGTGCTAATTCTATTCCTGTTACGTTTAGGCGCAGACGTGTCCCGTACTGGTCCGGTGACCCTGATGCACGGCCGGAGAGGGGAAGCAAGATAGAAGCACCAAAGCGATGACAGATAACTTTGCCGTCCCCGCCTACAGGGCAACTGACGTCATGAGCCACGGGATATAAGCCCTACAAAAGGAAGATGCGAAAGGCGACACTCCGCAGTGCGGTGGAGCATCGAATGCAGTGCTAATTCTTGTCCAGTTTCTTATGGCGCAGTCGTGTCCCGTACTGGTCCGATGACCCTTATGCACGGCCGGAGCGGGGAAGCAAGATAGAAGCACCAAAGCGACTACAGATAACTTCGCCGTCACCGCCTAAAGTGCAACTGACGTCATGAGCCACGGGATTTAGGCCCTACAAAAGGAAGATGCGAAAGGCGACACTCCGCAGTCCGGTGGAGCATCGAATGCAGTGCTAATTCTTGTCCAGTTTCTTATGGCGGAGACGTGTCCCGTACTGGTCCGATGACCCTGATGCACGGCCGGAGCGGGGAAGCAAGATAGAAGCACCAAAGCGACGACAGATAACTTTGCCGTCACCGCCTACAGGGCAACTGACGAACATGAGCCACGGGATTTAAGCCCTACAAAAAAGGAAGCTGCGAAAGGCGACGCTCCAGCAGTCCGGTGGAGCATGGAATGCAGTGCTAATTCTATTCCTGTTACGTTTAGGCGCAGACGTGTCCCGTACTGGTCCGATGACCCTGATGCACGGCCGGAGCGGGGAAGCAAGATAGAAGCACCAAAGCGACGACAGATAACTTTGCCGTCACCGCCTACACTGCAACAGACGTCATGAGCCTCGGGAGTTAAGCCCTACAAAAGAAAGCTGCGAAAGGCGACACTTCGCAGTCCGGTGGAGCATCGAATGCAGTGCTAATTCTATTCCTGTTACTTTTAGGCCCGGACGTGTCCCGTACTGGTCCGATGACCCTGATGCACGGCGGGAGTGGGGAAGCAAGATAGAAGCACCAAAGGGACGACAGATAACTTTGCCGTCACCGCCTACAGTGCAACTGACATCATGAAACACGGGATTTAAGCCCTACAAAAGGAAGATGCGAAAGGCGACACTCAGTAGTCCGGTGGAGCATCGAATGCAGTGCTAATTCTATTCCTGTTACTTTTAGGCGCAGACGTGTCCCGTACTGGTCCGATGACCCTGATGCACGGCCGGAGCGGGGAAGCAAGATAGAAGCACCAAAGCGACGACAGATAACTTCGCCGTCACCGCCTACAGTGAAACTGACGTCATGAGCCACGGGATTTAAGCCCTACAAAAGGAAGCTGCGAAAGGCGACACTCCGCAGTCCGGTGGAGCATCGAATGCAGTGCTAATTCTTGTCCTGTTACTTTAGGCGCAGACGTGTCCCGTACTGGTCCGATGACCCTGATGCACGGCCGGAGCGGGGAAGCAAGATAGAAGCACCAAAGCGACGACAGATAACTTTGCCGTCACCGCCTACAGTGCAACTGACGTCATGAGCCACGGGATTTAAGCACTACAAAAGGAAGCTGCGAAAGGCGACACTCCGCAGTCCGGTGGAGCATCGAATGCAGTGCTAATTCCATTCCTGTTACTCTTAGGCGCAGACGTGTCCCGTACTGGTCCGATGACCCTGATGCACGGCCGGAGCGGGGAAGCAAGATAGAAGCACCAAAGCGACGACAGATAACTTTGCCGTCACCGCCTACAGTGCAACTGACGTCATGAGCCACGGGATTTAAGCCCTACAAAATGAAGCTGCGAAAGGCGACACTCCGCAGTCCGGTGGAGCATCGAATGCAGTGCTAATTCTTGTCCTGTTACTTTTAGGCGCAGACGTGTCCCGTACTGGTCCGATGACCCTGATGCACGGCCGGAGCGGGGAAGCAAGATAGAAGCACCAAAGCGACGACAGATAACTTTGCCGTCACCGCCTAAAGTGCAACTGACGTCATGAGCCACGGGATTTAAGCCCTACAAAAGGAAGCTGCGAAAGGCGACACTCCGCAGTCCGGTGGAGCATCGAATGCAGTGCTAATTCTTGTCCTGTTACTTTTAGGCGCAGAGGTGTCCCGTACTGGTCCGATGACCCTGATGCACGGCCGGAGCGGGGAAGCAAGATAGAAGCACCAAAGCGACGACAGATAACTTCGCCGTCACCGCCTACAGTTAAACTGACGTCATGAGCCACGGGATTTAAGCCCTACAAAGGGAAGATGCGAAAGGCGACACTCCGCAGTCCGGTGGAGCATCGAATGCAGTGCTAATTCTTGTCCTGTTACTTTTAGGCGCAGACGTGTCCCGTACTGGTCCGATGACCCTGATGCACGGCCGGAGCGGGGAAGCAAGATAGAAGCACCAAAGCGACGACAGATAACTTCGCCGTCACCGCCTACAGTGCAACTCACGGCATGAGCCACGGGATATAAGCCCTACAAAAGGAAGCTGCGAAAGGCGACACTCCGCAGTGCGGTGGAGCATCGAATGCAGTGCTAATTCTTGTCCTGTTATTTTAGGCGCAGACGTGTCCCGTACTGGTCCGATGACCCTGATGCACGGCCGGAGCGGGGAAGCAAGATAGAAGCACCAAAGCGACGACAGATAACTTTGCCGTCACCGCCTACAGTGCAACTGACGTCATGAGCCACGGGATTTAAGCCCTACAAAAGGAAGATGCGAAAGGCGACACTCCGCAGTCCGGTGGAGCATCGAATGCAGTGCTAATTCTATTCCTGTTACTTTTAGGCGCAGACGTGTCCCGTACTGGTCCGATGACCCTGATGCACGGCCGGAGCGGGGAAGCAAGATAGAAGCACCAAAGCGACGACAGATAACTTCGCCGTCACCGCCTACAGTGCAACTGACGTCATGAGCCACGGGATTTGCGCCCTACAAAAGGAAGCTGCGAAAGGCGACACTCCGCAGTCCGGTGGAGCATCGAATGCAGTGCTAATTCTTTCCTGTTACTTTTAGGCGCAGACGTGTCCCGTACTGGTCCGATGACCCTGATGCACGGCCGGAGCGGGGAAGCAAGATAGAAGCACCAAAGCGACGACAGATAACTTTGCCGTCACCGCCTACAGTGCAACTGACGTCATGAGCCACGGGATTTAAGCACTACAAAAGGAAGCTGCGAAAGGCGACACTCCGCAGTCCGGTGGGGCATCGAAGGCAGTGCTAATTCTATTCCTGTTACTTATAGGCGCAGACGTGTCCCGTACTGGTCCGATGACCCTGATGCACGGCCGGAGCGGGGAAGCAAGATAGAAGCACCAAAGCGACGACAGATAACTTCGCCGTCACCGCCTACAGTGCAACAGACGTCATGAGCCTCGGGAGTTAAGCCCTACAAAAGGAAGCTGCGAAAGGCGACACTCCGCAGTCCGGTGGAGCATCGAATGCAGTGCTAATTCTATTCCTGTTACTTTTAGGCCCGGACGTGTCCCGTACTGGTCCGATGACCCTGATGCACGGCCGGAGCGGGGAAGCAAGATAGAAGCACCAAAGCGACGACAGATAACTTTGCCGTCACCGCCTACAGGGCAACTGACGTCATGAGCCACGGGATTTAAGCCCAACAAAAGGAAGATGCGAAAGGCGACACTCCGCAGTCCGGTGGAGCATCGAATGCAGTGCTAATTCTTGTCCAGTTACTTATAGGCGCAGAGGTGTCCCGTACTGGTCCGATGACCCTGATGCACGGCCGGAGCGGGGAAGCAAGATAGAAGCACCAAAGCGACGACAGATAACTTTGCCGTCACCGCCTACAGTGCAACTGACGTCATGAGCCACGGGATTTAAGCCCTACAAAAGGAAGCTGCGAAAGGCGACACTCCGCAGTCCGGTGGAGCATCGAATGCAGTGCTAATTCTATTCCTGTTACGTTTAGGCCCAGACGTGTCCCGTACTGGTCCGATGACCCTGATGCACGGCCGGAGCGGGGAAGCAAGATAGAAGCACCAAAGCGACGACAGATAACTTCGCCGTCCCCGCCTACAGTGCAACTGACGTCATGAGCCACGGGATTTAAGCCCTAGAAAAGGAAGCTGCGAAAGGCGACACTCCGCAGTCCGGCGGAGCGCAGAATGCAGTGCTAATTCTATTCCTGTTATTTTAGGCGCAGACGTGTCCCGTACTGGTCCGGTGACCCTGATGCACGGCCGGAGCGGGGAAGCAAGATAGAAGCACCAAAGCGACGACAGATAACTTTGCCGTCACCGCCTACAGTGCAACTGACGTCATGAGCCACGGGATTTAAGCCCTACAAAAGGAAGATGCGAAAGGCGACACTCCGCAGTCCGGTGGAGCAACGAATGCAGTGCATTCTTTCCAGTTCTTATGGCGCAGACGTGTCCCGTACTGGTCCGATGACCCTGATGCACGGCCGGAGCGGGGAAGCAAGATAGAAGCACCAAAGCGACGACAGATAACTTCGCCGTCACCGCCTACAGTGCAACTGACGTCATGAGCCACGGGATTTAAGCCCTACAAAAGGAAGCTGCGAAAGGCGACACTCCGCAGTCCGGTGGAGCATCGAATGCAGTGCTAATTCTTGTCCTGTTATCTTATAGGCGCAGACGTGTCCCGTACTGGTCCGATGACCCTGATGCACGGCCGGAGCGGGGAAGCAAGATAGAAGCACCAAAGCGACGACAGATAACTTTGCCGTCACCGCCTACAGTGCAACTGACGTCATGAGCCACGGGATTTAAGCACTACAAAAGGAAGCTGCGAAAGGCGACACTCCGCAGTCCGGTGGAGCATCGAATGCAGTGCTAATTCTATTCCTGTTACTTTTAGGCGCAGACGTGTCCCGTACTGGTCCGATGACCCTGATGCACGGCCGGAGCGGGGAAGCAAGATAGAAGCACCAAAGCGACGACAGATAACTTCGCCGTCACCGCCTACAGTGAAACTGACGTCATGAGCCTCGGGATTTAAGCCCTACAAAAGGAAGCTGCGAAAGGCGACACTCCGCAGTCCGGTGGAGCATCGAATGCAGTGCTAATTCTATTCCTGTTACTTTTAGGCCCAGACGTGTCCCGTACTGGTCCGATGACCTTGATGCACGGCCGGAGCGGGGAAGCAAGATAGAAGCACCAAAGCGACGACAGATAACTTTGCCGTCACCGCCTAAAGTGCAACTGACGTCATGAGCCACGGGATTTAAGCCCAACAAAAGGAAGATGCGAAAGGCGACACTCCGCAGTCCTGTGGAGCATCGAATGCAGTGATAATTCTTTCCTGTTACTTTTAGGCGCAGAGGTGTCCCGTACTGGTCCGGTGACCCTGATGCACGGCCGAAGCGGGGAAGCAAGAAAGAAGCACCAAAGCGACGACAGATAACTTTGCCGTCACCGCCTACAGTTAAACTGACGTCATGAGCCACGGGATTTAAGCCCTACAAAGGGAAGATGCGAAAGGCGACACTCCGCAGTCCGTTGGAGCATCGAATGCAGTGCAAATTCTATTCCTGTTACTTTTAGGCCCAGACGTGTCCCGTACTGGTCCGATGACCCTGATGCAAGGCCGGAGCGGGGAAGCAAAATAGAAGCACCAAAGCGACGACAAATAACTTCGCCGTCCCCGACTACAGTGAAACTGACGTCATGAGCCACGCGATTTAAGCCGTAGAAAAGGAAGCTGCGAAAGACGACTCTCCGCAGTCCGGTGGAGCGCAGAATGCAGTGCTTATTCTATTCCTGTTATTTTAGGTGCAGACGTGTCCCGTACTGGTCCGATGACCCTGATGCACCGCCGGAGCGGGGAAGCAAGATAGAAGCACCAAAGCGACGACAGATAGCTTTGCCGTCACCGCCTACAGTGCAACTGACGTCATGAGCCACGGGATTTAAGCCCTACAAAATGAAGATGCGAAAGGCGACACTCCGCAGTCCGGTCGAGCAACGAATGCAGTGTCCAAGTTCTTATGGCGCAGACGTGTCCCGTGCTGGTCCGATGACCCTGGTGGTCGGCCGGAGCGGGGAAGCAAGATAGAAGGACCAAAGCGACGACAGATAACTTCGCCGTCACCGCCTACAGTGAAACTGACGTCACGAGCCACGGGAGTTAAGCCCTACAAAAGGAAGCTGCGAAAGGCGACACTCCGCAGTCCGGTGGAGCATCGAATGCAGTGCTAATTCTTGTCCTGTTACTTTTAGGCGCAGAGGTGTCCCGTACTGGTCCGATGACCCTGATGCACGGCCGGAGCGGGAAAGCAAGATAGAAGCACCAAAGCGACTACAGATAACTTCGCCGTCACCGCCTACAGTGCAACTTACGTCATGAGCCACGGGATTTAAGCACTACAAAAGGAAGCTGCGAAAGGCGACACTCCGCAGTCCGTTGGGGCATCGAATGCAGTGCTAATTCTATTCCTGTTACTTTTAGGCCCAGACGTGTCCTGTACTGGTCCGATGACCCTGATGCACGGCCGGAGCGGGGAAGCTAGATAGAAGCACCAAAGCGACGACAGATAACTTCGCCGTCACCGCCTACAGTGAAACTGACGTCATGAGCCTCGGGATTTAAGCCCTACAAAAGGAAGCTGCGAAAGGCGACACTCCGCAGTCCGGTGGAGCATCGAATGCAGTGCTAATTCTATTCCTGTTACTTTTAGGCCCAGACGTGTCCCGTACTGGTCCGATGACCTTGATGCACGGCCGGAGCGGGGAAGCAAGATAGAAGCACCAAAGCGACGACAGATAACTTTGCCGTCACCGCCTAAAGTGCAACTGACGTCATGAGCCACGGGATTTAAGCCCAACAAAAGGAAGATGCGAAAGGCGACACTCCGCAGTCCTGTGGAGCATCGAATGCAGTGATAATTCTTGTCCTGTTACTTTTAGGCGCAGAGGTGTCCCGTACTGGTCCGATGACCCTGATGCACGGCCGGAGCGGGGAAGCAAGATAGAAGCACCAAAGTGACGACAGATAACTTTGCCGTCACCGCCTAAAGTGCAACTGACGTCATGAGCCACGGGATTTAAGCCCTACAAAAGGAAGATGCGAAAGGCGACACTCCGCAGTCCGGTGGAGCATCGAATGCAGTGATAATTCTTGTCCAGTTTCTTATGGCGCAGTCGTGTCCCGTACTGGTCCGATGACCCCGATGCACGGCCGAAGCGGGGAAGCAAGATAGAAGCACCAAAGCGACGACAAATAACTTCGCCGTCCCCGACTACAGTGAAACTGACGTCATGAGCCACGCGATTTAAGCCGTAGAAAAGGAAGCTGCGAAAGACGACTCTCCGCAGTCCGGTGGAGCGCAGAATGCAGTGCTTATTCTATTCCTGTTATTTTAGGTGCAGACGTGTCCCGTACTGGTCCGATGACCCTGATGCACCGCCGGAGCGGGGAAGCAAGATAGAAGCACCAAAGCGACGACAGATAGCTTTGCCGTCACCGCCTACAGTGCAACTGACGTCATGAGCCTCGGGATTTGCGCCCTACAAATAAAAGCTGCGAAAGGCGACACTTCGCAGTCCGGTGGAGCATCGAATGCAGTGCTAATTCTATTCCTGTTACTTTTAGGCCCGGACGCGTCCCGTACTGGTCCGATGACCCTGATGCACGGCGGGAGTGGGGAAGCAAGATAGAAGCACCAAAGGGACGACAGATAACTTTGCCGTCACCGCCTACAGTGCAACTGACATCATGAAACACGGGATTTAAGCCCTACAAAAGGAAGATGCGAAAGGCGACACTCAGTAGTCCGGTGGAGCATCGAATGCAGTGCTAATTCTATTCCTGTTACTTTTAGGCGCAGACGTGTCCCGTACTGGTCCGATGACCCTGATGCACGGCCGGAGCGGGGAAGCAAGATAGAAGCACCAAAGCGACGACAGATAACTTTGCCGTCACCGCCTACACTGCAACTGACGTCATGAGCCTCGGGATTTGCGCCCTACAAAAGAAAGCTGCGAAAGGCGACACTTCGCAGTCCGGTGGAGCATCGAATGCAGTGCTAATTCTATTCCTGTTACTTTTAGGCCCGGACGTGTCCCGTACTGGTCCGATGACCCTGATGCACGGCGGGAGTGGGGAAGCAAAATAGAAGCACCAAAGGGACGACAGATAAATTTGCCGTCACCGCCTACAGTGCAACTGACATCATGAAACACGGGATTTAAGCCCTACAAAAGGAAGATGCGAAAGGCGACACTCAGTAGTCCGGTGGAGCATCGAAGGCAGTGCTAATTCTATTCCTGTTACTTATAGGCGCAGACGTGTCCCGTACTGGTCCGATGACCCTGATGCACGGCCGGAGCGGGGAAGCAAGATAGAAGCACCAAAGCGACGACAGATAACTTTGCCGTCACCGCCTACACTGCAACAGACGTCATGAGCCTCGGGAGTTAAGCCCTACAAAAGAATGCTGCGAAAGGCGACACTTCGCAGTCCGGTGGAGCATCGAATGCAGTGCTAATTCTATTCCTGTTACTTTTAGGCCCGGACGTGTCCCGTACTGGTCCGATGACCCTGATGCACGGCGGGAGTGGGGAAGCAAGATAGAAGCACCAAAGGGACGACAGATAACTTTGCCGTCACCGCCTACAGTGCAACTGACATCATGAAACACGGGATTTAGGTCCTACAAAAGGAAGATGCGAAAGGCGACACTCAGTAGTCCGGTGGAGCATCGAATGCAGTGCTAATTCTATTCCTGTTACATTTAGGCCCAGACGTGTCCCGTACTGGTCCGATGACCCTGATGCACGGCCGGAGAGGGGTTAGCAAGATAGAAGCACCAAAGCGACGACAGATAACTTTGCCGTCACCGCCTACAGGGCAACTGACGTCATGAGCCACGGGATTTAAGCCCTACAAAATGAAGATGCGAAAGGCGACACTCCGCAGTCCGGTGGAGCATCGAATGCAGTGCTAATTCTTGTCCAGTTTCTTATGGCGCAGACGTGTCCCGTACTGGTCCGATGACCCTGATGCACGGCCGGAGCGGGGAAGCAAGATAGAGGCACCAAAGCGACGACAGATAACTTTGCCGTCACCGCCTACAGTGCAACTGACGTCATGAGCCACGGGATTTAAGCACTACAAAAAAGGAAGCTGCGAAAGGCGATGCTCCGCAGTCCGGTGGAGCATGGAATGCAGTGCTAATTCTATTCCTGTTACTTTTAGGCCCACACGTGTCCCGTACTGGTCCGATGACCCTGATGCACGGCCGGAGAGGGGAAGCAAGATAGAAGCACCAAAGCGACGACAAATAACTTTGCCGTCACCGCCTACAGTGCAACTGACGAAATGAGCCACGGGATTTAAGCACTACAAAAAAGGAAGCTGCGAAAGGCGATACTCCGCAGTCCGGTGGAGCATCGAATGCAGTGCTAATTCTTGTCCAGTTTCTTATGACGCAGTCGTGTCCCGTACTGGTCCGGTGACCCTGATGCACGGCCGAAGCGGGGAAGCAAGAAAGAAGCACCAAAGCGACGACAGATAACTTTGCCGTCACCGCCTACAGTTAAACTGACGTCATGAGCCACGGGATTTAAGCCCTACAAAGGGAAGATGCGAAAGGCGACACTCCGCAGTCCGTTGGAGCATCGAATGCAGTGCAAATTCTATTCCTGTTACTTTTAGGCCCAGACGTGTCCCGTACTGGTCCGATGACCCTGATGCAAGGCCGGAGCGGGGAAGCAAAATAGAAGCACCAAAGCGACGACAAATAACTTCGCCGTCCCCGACTACAGTGAAACTGACGTCATGAGCCACGGGATTTAAGCCGTTGAAAAGGAAGCTGCGAAAGACGACTCTCCGCAGTCCGGTGGAGCACAGAATGCAGTGCTTATTCTATTCCTGTTATTTTAGGTGCAGACGTGTCCCGTACTGGTCCGATGACCCTGATGCACCGCCGGAGCGGGGAAGCAAGATAGAAGCACCAAAGCGACGACAGATAGCTTTGCCGTCACCGCCTACAGTGCAACTGACGTCATGAGCCACGGGATTTAAGCCCTACAAAATGAAGATGCGAAAGGCGACACTCCGCAGTCCGGTGGAGCATCGAATGCAGTGAAATTCTTTCCTGTTACTTTTAGGCGCAGACGTGTCCCGTACTGGTCCGATGACCCTGATGCACGGCCGGAGCGGGGAAGCAAGATAGAAGCACCAAAGCGACGACAGATAACTTCGCCGTCACCGACCTACAGTGAAACTGACGTCATGAGCCACGGGATTTAAGCCCTACAAAAGGAAGCATGCGAAAGGCGACACTCCGCAGTCCGGTGGAGCATCGAATGCAGTGCTAATTCTTGTCCTGTTATCTTAGGCGCAGACGTGTCCCGTACTGGTCCGATGACCCTGATGCACGGCCGGAGCGGGGAAGCAAGATAGAAGCACCAAAGCGACGACAGATAACTTCGCCGTCACCGCCTACAGTGCAACTGACGTCATGAGCCACGGGATTTAAGCACTACAAAATGAAGATGCGAAAGGCGACACTCCGCAGTCCGGTCGAGCATCGAATGCAGTGCTAAATCTTTCCTGTTACTTTAGGCGCAGACGTGTCCCGTACTGGTCCGATGACCCTGATGCACGGCCGGAGCGGGGAAGCAAGATAGAAGCACCAAAGCGACGACAGGTAACTTCGCCGTCACCGCCTACAGTGCAACTGACGTCATGAGCCACGGGATTTGCGCCCTACAAAAGAAAGCTGCGAAAGGCGACACTCCGCAGTCCGGTGGAGCATCGAATGCAGTGCTAATTCTATGTCCTGTTACTTTTAGGCGCGGACGTGTCCCGTACTGGTCCGATGACCCTGATGCACGGCGGGAGCGGGGAAGCAAGATAGAAGCACCAAAGGGACGACAGATAAATTTCGCCGTCACCGCCTACAGTGCAACTGACGTCATGAGCCACGGGATTTAAGCCCTACAAAAGGAAGATGCGAAAGGTGACACTCAGTAGTCCGGTGGAGCATCGAATGCAGTGCTAATTCTATTCCTGTTACTTTTAGGCGCAGACGTGTCCCGTACTGGTCCGATGACCCTGATGCACGGCCGGAGCGGGGAAGCAAGATAGAAGCACCAAAGCGACGACAGATAACTTTGCCGTCACCGCCTACACTGCAACTGACGTCATGAGCCTCGGGATTTGCGCCCTACAAAAGAAAGCTGCGAAAGGCGACACTTCGCAGTCCGGTGGAGCATCGAATGCAGTGCTAATTCTATGTCCTGTTACTTTTAGGCCCGGACGTGTCCCGTACTGGTCCGATGACCCGGATGCACGGCGGGAGTGGGGAAGAAAGATAGAAGCACCAAAGGGACGACAGATAAATTTGCCGTCACCACCTACAGTGCAACTGACATCATGAAACACGGGATTTAAGCCCTACAAAAGGAAGATGCGAAAGGCGACACTCAGTAGTCCGGTGGAGCATCGAAGGCAGTGCTAATTCTATTCCTGTTACTTATAGGCGCAGACGTGTCCCGTACTGGTCCGATGACCCTGATGCACGGCCGGAGCGGGGAAGCAAGATAGAAGCACCAAAGCGACGACAGATAACTTTGCCGTCACCGCCTACACTGCAACAGACGTCATGAGCCTCGGGAGTTAAGCCCTACAAAAGAAAGCTGCGAAAGGCGACACTTCGCAGTCCGGTGGAGCATCGAATGCAGTGCTAATTCTATTCCTGTTACTTTTAGGCTCGGACGTGTCCCGTACTGGTCCGATGACCCTGATGCACGGCGGGAGTGGGGAAGCAAGATAGAAGCACCAAAGGGACGACAGATAACTTTGCCGTCACCGCCTACAGTGCAACTGACATCATGAAACACGGGATTTAAGCCCTACAAAAGGAAGATGCGAAAGGCGACACTCAGTAGTCCGGTGGAGCATCGAATGCAGTGCTAATTCTATGTCCTGTTACTTTTAGGCGCAGACGTGTCCCGTACTGGTCCGATGACCCTGATGGTCGGCCGGAGAGGGGAAGCAAGATAGAAGGACCAAAGCGACGACAGATAACTTCGCCGTCACCGCCTACAGTGAAACTGACGTCACGAGCCACGGGAGTTAAGCCCTACAAAAGGAAGCTGCGAAAGGCGACACTCCGCAGTCCGGTGGAGCATCGAATGCAGTGCTAATTCTTGTCCTGTTACTTTAAGGCGCAGAGGTGTCCCGTACTGGTCCGATGACCCTGATGCACGGCCGGAGCGGGGAAGCAAGATAGAAGCACCAAAGCGACTACAGATAACTTCGCTGTCACCGCCTACAGTGCAACTTACGTCATGACCCACGGGATTTAAGCACTACAAAAGGAAGCTGCGAAAGGCGACACTCCGCAGTCCGTTGGAGCATCGAATGCAGTGCTAATTCTATTCCTGTTACTTTTAGTCCCAGACGTGTCCTGTACTGGTCCGATGACCCTGATGCACGGCCGGAGCGGGGAAGCTAGATAGAAGCACCAAAGCGACGACAGATAACTTCGCCGTCACCGCCTACAGTGAAACTGACGTCATGAGCCTCGGGATTTAAGCCCTACAAAAGGAAGCTGCGAAAGGTGACACTCCGCAGTCCGGTGGAGCATCGAATGCAGTGCTAATTCTATTCCTGTTACTTTTAGGCCCAGACGTGTCCCGTACTGGTCCGATGACCTTGATGCACGGCCGGAGCGGGGAAGCAAGATAGAAGCACCAAAGCGACGACAGATAACTTTGCCGTCACCGCCTACAGTGCAACAGACGTTATGAGCCACGGGATTTAACCACTGCAAAATGAAGCTGCGAAAGGCGACACTCCGCAGTCCGGTGGAGCATCGAATGCAATGCTAATTCTTGTCCTGTTACTTTTAGGCGCAGAGGTGTCCCGTACTGGTCCGATGACCCTGATGCACGGCCGGAGCGGGGAAGCAAGATAGAAGCACCAAAGCGACGACAGATAACTTTGCCGTCACCGCCTACAGTAAAACTGACGTCACGAGCCACGGCAGTTAAGCCCTACAAAAGGAAGCTGCGAAAGGCGACACTCCGCAGTCCGGTGGAGCATCGAATGCAGTGCTAATTCTTGTCCTGTTAATTTTAGGCGCAGAGGTGTCCCGTACTGGTCCGATTACCCTGATGCACTGCCGGAGCGGGGAAGCAAGATAGAAGCACCAAAGCGACGACAGATAACTTCGCCGTCACCGCCTACAGTTAAACTCACGTCATGAGCCACGGGATTTAAGTCCTACAAAGGGAAGATGCGAAAGGCGACACTCCGCAGTCCGGTGGAGCATCGTATGCAGTGCTAATTCTTGTCCTGTTATTTTAGACGCAGACGTGTCCCGTACTGGTCCGATGACCCTGATGCACGGCCGGAGCGGGGAAGCAAGATAGAAGCACCAAAGCGACGACAGATAACTTTGCCGTTACCGCCTACAGTGCAACTCACGGCATGAGCCACGGGATATAAGCCCTACAAAAGGAAGATGCGAAAGGCGACACTCCGCAGTGCGGTGGAGCATCGAATGCAGTGCTAATTCTTGTCCAGTTTCTTATGGCGCAGTCGTGTCCCGTACTGGTCCGATGACCCTTATGCACGGCCGGAGTGGGAAGCAAGATAGAAGCACCAAAGGGACGACAGATAACTTTGCCGTCACCGCCTACAGTGCAACTGACATCATGAAACACGGGATTTAAGCCCTACAAAAGGAAGATGCGAAAGGCGACACTCAGTAGTCCGGTGGAGCATCGAATGCAGTGCTAATTCTATTCCTGTTACTTTTAGGCGCAGACGTGTCCCGTACTGGTCCGATGACCCTGATGCACGGCCGGAGCGGGGAAGCAAGATAGAAGCACCAAAGCGACGACATATAACTTTGCCGTCACCGCCTACGCTGCAACTGACGTCATGAGCCTCGGGATTTGCGCCCTACAAAAGAAAGCTGCGAAAGGCGACACTTCGCAGTCCGGTGGAGCATCGAATGCAGTGCTAATTCTATTCCTGTTACTTTTAGGCCCGGACGTGTCCCGTACTGGTCCGATGACCCTGATGCACGGCGGGAGTGGGGAAGCAAGATAGAAGCACCAAAGGGACGACAGATAAATTTGCCGTCACCGCCAACAGTGCAACTGACATCATGAAACACGGGATTTAAGCCCTACAAAAGGAAGATGCGAAAGGCGACACTCAGTAGTCCGGTGGAGCATCGAAGGCAGTGCTAATTCTATTCCTGTTACTTATAGGCGCAGACGTGTCCCGTACTGGTCCGATGACCCTGATGCACGGCCGGAGCGGGGAAGCAAGATAGAAGCACCAAAGCGACGACAGATAACTTTGCCGTCACCGCCTACACTGCAACAGACGTCATGAGCCTCGGGAGTTAAGCCCTACAAAAGAAAGCTGCGAAAGGCGACACTTCGCAGTCCGGTGGAGCATCGAATGCAGTGCTAATTCTATTCCTGTTAATTTTAGGCCCGGACGTGTCCCGTACTGGTCCGATGACCCTGATGCACGGCCGGAGAGGGGAAGCAAGATAGAAGCACCAAAGCGACGACAGATAACTTTGCCGTCACCGCCTACAGGGCAACTGACGTCATGAGCCACGGGATTTAAGCCCTACAAAATGAAGATGCGAAAGGCGACACTCCGCAGTCCGGTGGAGCATCGAATGCAGTGCTAATTCTTGTCCAGTTTCTTATGGCGCAGACGTGTCCCGTACTGGTCCGATGACCCTGATGCACGGCCGGAGCGGGGAAGCAAGATAGAGGCACCAAAGCGACGACAGATAACTTTGCCGTCACCGCCTACAGTGCAACTGACGTCATGAGCCACGGGATTTAAGCACTACAAAAAAGGAAGCTGCGAAAGGCGATGCTCCGCAGTCCGGTGGAGCATGGAATGCAGTGCTAATTCTATTCCTGTTACGTTTAGGCGCAGACGTGTCCCGTACTGGTCCGATGACCGTGATGCACGGCCGGAGCGGGGAAGCAAGATAGAAGCACCAAAGCGACGACAGATAACTTTGCCGTCACCGCCTACACTGCAACTGACGTCATGAGCCTCGGGATTTAAGCCCTACAAAAGAAAGCTGCGAAAGGCGACACTTCGCAGTCCGGCGGAGCCTCGAATGCAGTGCTAATTCTATTCCTGTTATTTTAGGCCCAGACGTGTCCCGTACTGGTCCGGTGACCCTGATGCACGGCCGGAGAGGGGAAGCAAGATAGAAGCACCAAAGCGATGACAGATAACTTTGCCGTCCCCGCCTACAGGGCAACTGACGTCATGAGCCACGGGATTTAAGCCCTACAAAAGGAAGCTGCGAAAGACGACTCTCCGCAGTCCGGTGGAGCATAGAATGCAGTGCTTATTCTGTTCCTGTTATTTTAGGCGCAGACGTGTCCCGTACTGGTCCGATGACCCTGATGCACGGCCGGAGCGGGGAAGCAAGATAGAAGCACCAAAGCGACGACAGATAACTTTGCCGTCACCGCCTACTGTGCAACTGACGTCATGAGCCACGGGATTTAAGCCCTACAAAATGAAGATGCGAAAGGCGACACTCCGCAGTCCGGCGGAGCATCGAATGCAGTGGTAATTCTTGTCCAGTTTCTTATGGCGCAGTCGTATCCCGTACTGGTCCGATGACCCTGATGCACGGCCGGAGCGGGGAAGCAAGATAGAAGCACCAAAGCGACGACAGATAACTTTGCCGTCACCGCCTACAGTGCAACTGACATCATGAGGCACGGGATTTAAGCCCTACAAAAGGAAAATGCGAAAGGCGACACTCCGCATTCCGGTGGAGCATCGAATGCAGTGCTAATTCTGGTCCTGTTACTCTTAGGCGCGGACGTGTCTCGTATTGGTCCTATGACCCTGATGTACGCCCGGAGCGGGGAAGCAAGATAGAAGCACCAAAGCGACGATAGATAACTTCGCCGTCACCGCCTACAGTGCAACTGCTGTCATGAGCCACAGTATTTGAGCCCTAAAAAAGGAAGCTGCGAAAGGCGACACTCCGCAGTCCGGTGGAGCATCGAATGCAGTGCTAATTCTTGTCCTGTTACTTTTAGGCGCAGAGGTGTCCCGTACTGGTCCGATGACCCTGATGCACGGCCGGAGCGGGGAAGCAAGATAGAAGCACCAAAGCGACTACAGATAACTTCGCCGTCACCGCCTACAGTGCAACTTACGTCATGAGCCACGGGATTTAAGCACTACAAAAGGAAGCTGCGAAAGGCGACACTCCGCAGTCCGTTGGAGCATCGAATGCAGTGCTAATTCTATTCCTGTTACTTTTAGGCCCAGACGTGTCCTGTACTGGTCCGATGACCCTGATGCACGGCCGGAGCGGGGAAGCTAGATAGAAGCACCAAAGCGACGACAGATAACTTCGCCGTCACCGCCTACAGTGAAACTGACGTCATGAGCCTCGGGATTTAAGCCCTACAAAAGGAAGCTGCGAAAGGCGACACTCCGCAGTCCGGTGGAGCATCGAATGCAGTGCTAATTCTATTCCTGTTTCTTTTAGGCCCAGACGTGTCCCGTACTGGTCCGATGACCTTGATGCACGGCCGGAGCGGGGAAGCAAGATAGAAGCACCAAAGCGACGACAGATAACTTTGCCGTCACCGCCTACAGTGCAACAGACGTCATGAGCCACGGGATTTGAGCACTGCAAAATGAAGCTGCGAAAGGCGACACTCCGCAGTCCGGTGGAGCATCGAATGCAATGCTAATTCTTGTCCTGTTACTTTTAGGCGCAGAGGTGTCCCGTACTGGTCCGATGACCCTGATGCACGGCCGGAGCGGGGAAGCAAGATAGAAGCACCAAAGCGACGACAGATAACTTTGCCGTCACCGCCTACAGTGAAACTGACGTCACGAGCCACGGGAGTTAAGCCCTACAAAAGGAAGCTGCGAAAGGCGACACTCCGCAGTCCGGTGGAGCATCGAATGCAGTGCTAATTCTTGTCCTGTTACTTTTAGGCGCAGAGGTGTCCCGTACTGGTCCGATGACCCCGATGCACGGCCGAAGCGGGGAAGCAAGAAAGAAGCACCAAAGCGACGACAAATACCTTCGCTGTCACCGCCTACAGTGCAACTGACGTCATGAGCCACGGGATTTAAGCACTACAAAAGGAAGCTGCGAAAGGCGACACTCCACAGTCCGTTGGAGCTTCGAATGCAGTGCTAATTCTTGTCCAGTTTCTTATGGCGCAGTCGTGTCCCGTACTGGTCCCATGACCCTTATGCACGGCCGGAGCGGGGAAGCAAGATAGAAGCACCAAAGCGACTACAGATAACTTCGCCGTCACCGCCTAAAGTGCAACTGACGTCATGAGCCACGGGATTTAGGCCCTAAAAAAGGAAGATGCGAAAGGCGACACTCCGCAGTCCGGTGGAGCATCGAATGCAGTGCTAATTCTTGTCCAGTTTCTTATGGCGGAGACGTGTCCCGTACTGGTCCGATGACCCTGATGCACGGCCGGAGCGGGGAAGCAAGATAGAAGCACCAAAGCGACGACAGATAACTTTGCCGTCACCGCCTACAGGGCAACTGACGAAATGAGCCACGGGATTTAAGCACTACAAAATGAAGATGCGAAAGGCGACACTCCGCAGTCCGGTGGAGCATCGAATGCAGTGCTAATTCTTGTCCAGGTTCTTATGGCGCAGACGTGTCCCGTGCTGGTCCGATGACCTGATGCACGGCCGGAGCGGGGAAGCAAGATAGAAGCACCAAAGCGACTACAGATAACTTCGCCGTCACCACCTACAGTGCAACTTACGTCATGAGACACGGGATTTAAGCACTACAAAAGGAAGCTGCGAAAGGCGACAGTCCGCAGTCCGTTGGAGCATCGAATGCAGTGCTAATTCTATTCCTCTTACTTTTAGGCCCAGACGTGTCCCGTACTGGTCCGATGAACCTGATGCACGGCCGGAGCGGGGAAGCTAGATAGAAGCACCAAAGCGACGACAGATAACTTCGCCGTCACCGCCTACAGTGAAACTGACGTCATGAGCCTCGGGATTTAAGCCCTACAAAAGGAAGCTGCGAAAGGCGACACTCCGCAGTCCGGTGGAGCATCGAATGCAATGCTAATTCTTGTCCTGTTACTTTTAGGCGCAGAGGTGTCCCGTACTGGTCCGATGACCCTGATGCACGGCCATAGCGGGGAAGCAAGATAGAAGCACCAAAGCGACGACAGATAACTTTGCCGTCACCGCCTACAGTGAAACTGACGTCACGAGCCACGGGAGTTAAGCCCTACAAAAGGAAGCTGCGAAAGGCGACACTCCGCAGTCCGGTGGAGCATCGAATGCAGTGCTAATTCTTGTCCTGTTACTTTTAGGCGCAGAGGTGTCCCGTACTGGTCCGATGACCCCGATGCACGGCCGAAGCGGGGAAGCAAGAAAGAAGCACCAAAGCGACGACAAATACCTTCGCTGTCACCGCCTACAGTGCAACTGACGTCATGAGCCACGGGATTTAAGCACTACAAAAGGAAGCTGCGAAAGGCGACACTCCACAGTCCGTTGGAGCATCGAATGCAGTGCTAAATCTATTCCTGTTACTTTTAGGCCAAGACGTGTCCCGTACTGGTCCGATGACCCTGATGCACTGCCGGAGCGGGGAAGCAAGATAGAAGCACCAAAGCGACGACAGATAACTTCGCCGTCACCGCCTACAGTTAAACTCACGTCATGAGCCACGGGATTTAAGCCCTACAAAGGGAAGATGCGAAAGGCGACACTCCGCAGTCCGGTGGAGCATCGTATGCAGTGCTAATTCTTGTCCTGTTATTTTAGACGCAGACGTGTCCCGTACTGGTCCGATGACCCTGATGCACGGCCGGAGCGGGGAAGCAAGATAGAAGCACCAAAGCGACGACAGATAACTTTGCCGTTACCGCCTACAGTGCAACTCACGGCATGAGCCACGGGATATAAGCCCTACAAAAGGAAGATGCGAAAGGCGACACTCCGCAGTGCGGTGGAGCATCGAATGCAGTGCTAATTCTTGTCCAGTTTCTTATGGCGCAGTCGTGTCCCGTACTGGTCCCATGACCCTTATGCACGGCCGGAGCGGGGAAGCAAGATAGAAGCACCAAAGCGACTACAGATAACTTCGCCGTCACCGCCTAAAGTGCAACTGACGTCATGAGCCACGGGATTTAGGCCCTAAAAAAGGAAGATGCGAAAGGCGACACTCCGCAGTCCGGTGGAGCATCGAATGCAGTGCTAATTCTTGTCCAGTTTCTTATGGCGGAGACGTGTCCCGTACTGGTCCGATGACCCTGATGCACGGCCGGAGCGGGGAAGCAAGATAGAAGCACCAAAGCGACGACAGATATCTTTGCCGTCACCGCCTACAGGGCAACTGACGAAATGAGCCACGGGATTTAAGCACTACAAAATGAAGATGCGAAAGGCGACACTCCGCAGTCCGGTGGAGCATCGAATGCAGTGCTAATTCTTGTCCAGGTTCTTATGGCGCAGACGTGTCCCGTACTGGTCCGATGACCCTGATGCACGGCCGGAGCGGGGAAGCAAGATAGAAGCACCAAAGCGACGACAGATAACTTTGCCGTCACCGCCTACAGTGCAACTGACGTCATGAGCCACGGGAGTTAAGCCCTACAAAAGGAAGCTGCGAAAGGCGACACTCCGCAGTCCGGTGGAGCATCGAATGCAGTGCTAATTCTTGTCCTGTTACTTTTAGGCGCAGAGGTGTCCCGTACTGGTCCGATGACCCTGATGCACGGCCGGAGCGGGGAAGCAAGATAGAAGCACCAAAGCGACGACAGATAACTTTGCCGTCACCGCCTACAGTGCAACTGACGTCATGAGACACGGGATTTAAGCACTACAAAAGGAAGCTGCGAAAGGCGACACTCCGCAGTCCGGTGGAGCATCGAATGCAGTGCTAATTCTATTCCTGTTACTTTTAGGCGCAGACGTGTCCCGTACTGGTCCGATGACCCTGATGCACGGCCGGAGCGGGGAAGCAAGATAGAAGCACCAAAGCGACGACAGATAACTTCGCCGTCACCGCCTACAGTGCAACTGACGTCATGAGCCTCGGGATTTAAGCCCTACAAAAGGAAGCTGCGAAAGGCGACACTCCGCAGTCCGGTGGAGCATCGAATGCAGTGCTAATTCTATTCCTGTTATTTTAGGCCCAGACGTGTCCCGTACTGGTCCGATGACCCTGATGCACGGCCGGAGCGGGGAAGAAAGATAGAAGCACCAAAGCGACGACAGATAACTTTGCCGTCACCGCCTACAGTGCAACTGACGTCATGAGCCACGGGATTTAAGCCCTACAAAAGGAAGCTGCGAAAGGCGACACTCCGCAGTCCGGTGGAGCATCGAATGCAGTGCTAATTCTTTCCTGTTTCTTATGGCGCAGACGTGTCCCGTACTGGTCCGATGACCCTGATGCACGGCCGGAGCGGGGAAGCAAGATAGAAGCACCAAAGCGACGACAGATAACTTTGCCGTCACCGCCTACAGTGCAACTGACGTCATGAGCCACGGGATTTAAGCCCTACAAAAGGAAGATGCGAAAGGCGACACTCCGCAGTCCGGTGGAGCATCGAATGCAGTGCTAATTCTATTCCTGTTACCTTTAGGCCCAGACGTGTCCCGTACTGGTCCGATGACCCTGATGCACGGCCGGAGCGGGGAAGCAAGATAGAAGCACCAAAGCGACGACAGATAACTTTGCCGTCACCGCCTACAGTGCAACTGACGTCATGAGCCACGGGATTTAAGCCCTAGAAAAGGAAGCTGCGAAAGGCGACACTCCGCAGTCCGGTGGAGCATCGAATGCAGTGCTAATTCTATTCCTGTTACTTTTAGGCGCAGACGTGTCCCGTACTGGTCCGATGACCCTGATGGACGGCCGGAGCGGGGAAGCAAGATAGAAGCACCAAAGCGACGACAGATAACTTCGCCGTCACCGCCTACAGTGCAACTGACGTCATGAGCCACGGGATTTAAGCCCTACAAAAGGAAGCTGCGAAAGGCGACACTCCGCAGTCCGGTGGAGCATCGAATGCAGTGCTAATTCTTGTCCTGTTACTTTATAGGCGCAGAGGTGTCCCGTACTGGTCCGATGACCCTGATGCACGGCCGGAGCGGGGAAGCAAGATAGAAGCACCAAAGCGACTACAGATAACTTCGCCGTCACCGCCTACAGTGCAACTTACGTCATGAGCCACGGGAGTTAAGCACTACAAAAGGAAGCTGCGAAAGGCGACACTCCGCAGTCCGTTGGAGCATCGAATGCAGTGCTAATTCTATTCCTGTTACTTTTAGGCCCAGACGTGTCCTGTACTGGTCCGATGACCCTGATGCACGGCCGGAGCGGGGAAGCTAGATAGAAGCACCAAAGCGACGACAGATAACTTCGCCGTCACCGCCTACAGTGAAACTGACGTCATGAGCCTCGGGATTTAAGCCCTACAAAAGGAAGCTGCGAAAGGCGACACTCCGCAGTCCGGTGGAGCATCGAATGCAGTGCTAATTCTATTCCTGTTACTTTTAGGCCCAGACGTGTCCCGTACTGGTCCGATGACCTTGATGCACGGCCGGAGCGGGGAAGCAAGATAGAAGCACCAAAGCGACGACAGATAACTTTGCCGTCACCGCCTACAGTGCAACAGACGTCATGAGCCACGGGATTTAAGCCACTGCAAAAGGAAGCTGCGAAAGGCGACACTCCGCAGTCCGGTGGAGCATCGAATGCAATGCTAATTCTTGTCCTGTTACTTTTAGGCGCAGAGGTGTCCCGTACTGGTCCGATGACCCTGATGCACGGCCGGAGCGGGGAAGCAAGATAGAAGCACCAAAGCGACGACAGATAACTTTGCCGTCACCGCCTACAGTGCAACAGACGTCACGAGCCACGGGAGTTAAGCCCTGCAAAAGGAAGCTGCGAAAGGCGACACTCCGCAGTCCGGTGGAGCATCGAATGCAGTGCTAATTCTTGTCCTGTTACTTTTAGGCGCAGAGGTGTCCCGTACTGGTCCGATAACCCTGATGCACGGCCGGAGCAGGGAAGCAAGATAGAAGCACCAAAGCGACGACAGATAACTTTGCCGTCACCGCCTAAAGTGCAACTGACGTCATGAGCCACGGGATTTAAGCCCTACAAAAGGAAGATGCGAAAGGCGACACTCCGCAGTCCGGTATAGCATCGAATGCAGTGCTAATTCTTGTCCAGTTTCTTATGGCGCAGTCGTGTCCCGTACTGGTCCGATGACCCCGATGCACGGCCGAAGCGGGGAAGCAAGAAAGAAGCACCAAAGCGACGACAAATAACTTCGCTGTCACCGCCTACAGTGCAACTGACGTCATGAGCCACGGGATTTAAGCACTACAAAAGGAAGCTGCGAAAGGCGACACTCCACAGTCCGTTGGAGCATCGAATGCAGTGCTAAATCTATTCCTGTTACTTTTAGGCGCAGACGTGTCCCGTACTGGTCCGATGACCCTGATGCACGGCCGGAGTGGGAAGCAAGATAGAAGCACCAAAGGGACGACAGATAACTTTGCCGTCACCGCCTACAGTGCAACTGACATCATGAAACACGGGATTTAAGCCCTACAAAAGGAAGATGCGAAAGGCGACACTCAGTAGTCCGGTGGAGCATCGAATGCAGTGCTAATTCTATTCCTGTTACTTTTAGGCGCAGACGTGTCCCGTACTGGTCCGATGACCCTGATGCACGGCCGGAGCGGGGAAGCAAGATAGAAGCACCAAAGCGACGACAGATAACTTTGCCGTCACCGCCTACAGCTGCAACTGACGTCATGAGCCTCGGGATTTCGCCCTACAAAAGAAAGCTGCGAAAGGCGACACTTCGCAGTCCGGTGGAGCATCGAATGCAGTGCTAATTCTATTCCTGTTACTTTTAGGCCCGGACGTGTCCCGTACTGGTCCGATGACCCTGATGCACGGCGGGAGTGGGGAAGCAAGATAGAAGCACCAAAGGGACGACAGATAAATTTGCCGTCACCGCCTACAGTGCAACTGACATCATGAAACACGGGATTTAAGCCCTACAAAAGGAAGATGCGAAAGGCGACACTCAGTAGTCCGGTGGAGCATCGAATGCAGTGCTAATTCTATTCCTGTTACTTTAGGCGCAGACGTGTCCCGTACTGGTCCGATGACCCTGATGCACGGCCGGAGCGGGGAAGCAAGATAGAAGCACCAAAGCGACGACAGATAACTTTGCCGTCACCGCCTACAGTGCAACTGACGTCATGAGCCACGGGATTTAAGCCCTACAAAAGGAAGCTGCGAAAGGCGACACTCCGCAGTCCGGTGGAGCATCGAATGCAGTGCTAATTCTATTCCTGTTACTTTTAGGCCCAGACGTGTCCCGTACTGGTCCGATGACCCTGATGCACGGCCGGAGAGGGGAAGCAAGATAGAAGCACCAAAGCGACGACAGATAACTTTGCCGTCACCGCCTACAGGGCAACTGACGTCATGAGCCACGGGATTTAAGCCCTACAAAATGAAGATGCGAAAGGCGACACTCCGCAGTCCGGTGGAGCATCGAATGCAGTGCTAATTCTTGTCCAGTTTCTTATGGCGCAGACGTGTCCCGTACTGGTCCGATGACCCTGATGCACGGCCGGAGCGGGGAAGCAAGATAGAGGCACCAAAGCGACGACAGATAACTTTGCCGTCACCGCCTACAGTGCAACTGACGTCATGAGCCACGGGATTTAAGCACTACAAAAAAGGAAGCTGCGAAAGGCGATGCTCCGCAGTCCGGTGGAGCATGGAATGCAGTGCTAATTCTATTCCTGTTACGTTTAGGCGCAGACGTGTCCCGTACTGGTCCGATGACCCTGATGCACGGCCGGAGCGGGGAAGCAAGATAGAAGCACCAAAGCGACGACAGATAACTTTGCCGTCACCGCCTACACTGCAACTGACGTCATGAGCCTCGGGATTTAAGCCCTACAAAAGAAAGCTGCGAAAGGCGACACTTCGCAGTCCGGCGGAGCCTCGAATGCAGTGCTAATTCTATTCCTGTTATTTTAGGCCCAGACGTGTCCCGTACTGGTCCGATGACCCTGATGCACGGCCGGAGAGGGGAAGCAAGATAGAAGCACCAAAGCGACGACAGATGACTTTGCCGTCACCGCCTACAGTGCAACTGACATCATGAGGCACGGGATTTAAGCCCTACAAAAGGAAGATGCGAAAGGCGACACTCCGCATTCCGGTGGAGCATCGAATGCAGTGCTAATTCTGGTCCTGTTACTCTTAGGCGCGGACGTGTCCCGTATTGGTCCTATGACCCTGATGTACGGCCGGAGCGGGGAAGCAAGATAGAAGCACCAAAGCGACGATAGATAACTTTGCCGTCACCGCCTACACTGCAACTGATGTCATGAGCCACGGTATTTAAGCCCTAAAAAAGGAAGCTGCGAAAGGCGACACTCCGCAGTCCGGTGGAGCATCGAATGCAGTGCTAATTCTTGTCCTGTTACTTTTAGGCGCAGACGTGTCCCGTGCTGGTCCGATGACCCTGATGGACGGCCGGAGCGGGGAAGCAAGATAGAAGGACCAAAGCGACGACAGATAACTTCGCCGTCACCGCCTACAGTGCAACTGACGTCACGAGCCACGGGAGTTAAGCCCTACAAAAGGAAGCTGCGAAAGGCGACACTCCGCAGTCCGTTGGAGCATCGAATGCAGTGCTAATTCTATTCCTGTTACTTTTAGGCCCAGACGTGTCCCGTACTGGTCCGATGACCCTGATGCACGGCCGGAGCGGGGAAGCAAGATAGAAGCACCAAAGCGACGACAGGTAACTTTGCCGTCACCGCCTACACTGCAACTGACGTCATGAGCCTCGGGATTTGCGCCCTACAAAAGAAAGCTGCGAAAGGCGACACTTCGCAGTCCGGTGGAGCATCGAATGCAGTGCTAATTCTATTCCTGTTACTTTTAGGCCCGGACGTGTCCCGTACTGGTCCGATGACCCTGATGCACGGCGGGAGTGGGGAAGCAAGATAGAAGCACCAAAGGGACGACAGATAAATTTGCCGTCACCGCCTACAGTGAAACTGACGTCATGAGCCTCGGGATTTAAGCCCTACAAAAGGAAGCTGCGAAAGGCGACACTCCGCAGTCCGGTGGAGCATCGAATGCAGTGCTAATTCTATTCCTGTTACTTTTAGGCCAGACGTGTCCCGTACTGGTCCGATGACCTTGATGCACGGCCGGAGCGGGGAAGCAAGATAGAAGCACCAAAGCGACGGCAGATAACTTTGCCGTCACCGCCTACAGTGCAACAGACGTCATGAGCCACGGGATTTAAGCACTGCAAAATGAAGCTGCGAAAGGCGACACTCCGCAGTCCGGTGGAGCATCGAATGCAATGCTAATTCTTGTCCTGTTACTTTTAGGCGAAGAGGTGTCCCGTACTGGTCCGATGACCCTGATGCACGGCCGGAGCGGGGAAGCAAGATAGAAGCACCAAAGCGACGACAGATAACTTTGCCGTCACCGCCTAAAGTGCAACTGACGTCATGAGCCACGGGATTTAAGCCCTACAAAAGGAAGATGCGAAAGGCGACACTCCGCAGTCCGGTGGAGCATCGAATGCAGTGCTAATTCTTCTCCAGTTTCTTATGGCGCAGTCGTGTCCCGTACTGGTCCGATGACCCTGATGCACGGCCGGAGCGGGGAAGCAAGATAGAAGCACCAAAGCGACGACAGATAACTTCGCCGTCACCGCCTACAGTGCAACTGACGTCATGAGCCACGGGATTTAAGCCCTACAAAAGGAAGCTGCGAAAGGCGACACTCCGCAGTCCGGTGGAGCATCGAATGCAGTGCTAATTCTATGTCCAGTTACTTATAGGCCGAGACGTGTCCCGTACTGGTCCGATGACCCTGATGCACGGCCGGAGCGGGGAAGCAAGATAGAAGCACCAAAGCGACGACAGATAACTTTGCCGTCACCGCCTACAGTGCAACTGACGACATGAGCCACGGGATTTAAGCCCTACAAAAGGAAGCTGCGAAAGGCGACACTCCGCAGTCCGGTGGAGCATCGAATGCAGTGCTAATTCTTGTCCTGTTACTTTTAGGCGCAGACGTGTCCCGTACTGGTCCGATGACCCTGATGCACGGCCGGAGCGGGGAAGCAAGATAGAAGCACCAAAGCGACGACAGATAACTTTGCCGTCACCGCCTACAGTGCAACTGACGTCATGAGCCACGGGATTTAAGCCCTACAAAAGGAAGCTGCGAAAGGCGACACTCGCAGTCCGTTGGAGCATCGAATGCAGTGCTAATTCTATTCCTGTTACTTTTAGGCCCAGACGTGTCCCGTACTGGTCCGATGACCCTGATGCACGGCCGGAGCGGGGAAGCAAGATAGAAGCACCAAAGCGACGACAGATAACTTCGCCGTCACCGCCTACAGTGAAACTGACGTCATGAGCCACGGGATTTAAGCCCTACAAAAGGAAGCTGCGAAAGGCGACACTCCGCAGTCCGGTGGAGCATCAGAATGCAGTGCTAATTCTATTCCTGTTACTTTTAGGCGCAGACGTGTCCCGTACTGGTCCGATGACCCTGATGCACGGCCGGAGCGGGGAAGCAAGATAGAAGCACCAAAGCGACGACAGATAACTTTGCCGTCACCGCCTACAGTGCAACTGACGTCATGAGCCACGGGATTTAAGCCCTACAAAATGAAGATGCGAAAGGCGACACTCCGCAGTCCGGTGGAGCATCGAATGCAGTGCTAATTCTTGTCCAGGTTCTTATGGCGCAGACGTGTCCCGTACTGGTCCGATGACCCTGATGCACGGCCGGACCGGGGAAGCAAGATAGAAGCACCAAAGCGACGACAGATAACTTTGCCGTCACCGCCTACAGTGCAACTGACGTCATGGGCCACGGGATTTAAGCACAAAAAAAAGGGAAGCTGCGAAAGGCGATGCTCCGCAGTCCGGTGGAGCATGGAATGCAGTGCTAATTCCATTCCTGTTACGTTTAGGCGCAGACGTGTCCCGTACTGGTCCGATGACCCTGATGCACGGCCGGAGCGGGGAAGCAAGATAGAAGCACCAAAGCGACGACAGATAACTTTGCCGTCACCGCCTACACTGCAACTGACGTCATGAGCCTCGGGATTTAAGCCCTACAAAAGAAAGCTGCGAAAGGCGACACTTCGCAGTCCGGTGGGGCATCGAATGCAGTGCTAATTCTATTCCTGTTACTTTTAGGCCCACACGTGTCCCGTACTGGTCCGATGACCCTGATGCACGGCCGGAGAGGGGAAGCAAGATAGAAGCACCAAAGCGACGACAGATAACTTTGCCGTCACCGCCTACAGTGCAACTGACTAAATGAGCCACGGGATTTAAGCACTACAAAAAAGGAAGCTGCGAAAGGCGACACTCCGCAGTCCGGTGGAGCATCGAATGCAGTGCTAATTCTTGTCCAGTTTCTTATGGCGCAGTCGTATCCCGTACTGGTCCGATGACCCTGATGCACGGCCGAAGCGGGGAAGCAAGAAAGAAGCACCAAAGCGACGACAGATAACTTTGCCGTCACCGCCTACAGTTAAACTGACGTCATGAGCCACGGGATTTAAGCCCTACAAAGGGAAGATGCGAAAGGGGACACTCCGCAGTCCGTTGGAGCATCGAATGCAGTGCAAATTCTATTCCTGTTACTTTTAGGCCCAGATGTGTCCCGTACTGGTCCGATGACCCTGATGCAAGGCCGGAGCGGGGAAGCAAAATAGAAGCACCAAAGCGACGACAAATAACTTCGCCGTCCCCGACTACAGTGAAACTGACGTCATGAGCCACGGGATTTAAGCCGTAGAAAAGGAAGCTGCGAAAGACGACTCTCCGCAGTCCGGTGGAGCACAGAATGCAGTGCTTATTCTATTCCTGTTATTTTAGGTGCAGACGTGTCCCGTACTGGTCCGATGACCCTGATGCACCGCCGGAGCGGGGAAGCAAGATAGAAGCACCAAAGCGACGACAGATAAACTTGGCCGTCACCGCCTACAGTGCAACTGACGTCATGAGCCACGGGATTTAAGCCCTACAAAAGGAAGATGCGAAAGGCGACACTCCGCAGTCCGGTGGAGCATCGAATGCAGTGCTAATTCTTGTCCAGGTTCTTATGGCGCAGACGTGCCCCGTGCTGGTCCGATGACCCTGATGGTCGGCCGGAGCGGGGAAGCAAGATAGAAGGACCAAAGCGACGACAGATAACTTCGCCGTCACCGCCTACAGTGAAACTGACGTCACGAGCCACGGGAGTTAAGCCCTACAAAAGGAAGCTGCGAAAGGCGACACTCCGCAGGCCGGTGGAGCGTCGAATGCAGTGCTAATTCTATGTCCTGTTACTTTTAGGCGCAGAGGTGTCCCGTACTGGTCCGATGACCCTGATGCACGGCCGGAGCGGGGAAGCAAGATAGAAGCACCAAAGCGACGACAGATAACATCGCCGTCACCGCCTACAGGGCAACTGACGTCATGAGCCACGGGATTTAAGCCCTACAAAAGGAAGCTGCGAAAGGCGACACTCCGCAGTCCGGTGGAGCATCGAATGCAGTGCTAATTCTATGTCCAGTTATCTTATGGGCGCAGACGTGTCCCGTACTGGTCCGAAGACCCTGATGCACGGCCGGAGCGGGGAAGCAAGATAGAGGCACCAAAGCGACGACAGATAACTTCGCCGTCACCGCCTACAGTGCAACTGACGTCATGAGCCACGGGATTTGCGCCCTACAAAAAAGGAAGCTGCGAAAGGCGACGCTCCGCAGTCCGGTGGAGCATGGAATGCAGTGCTGATTCTATTCCTGTTACGTTTAGGCGCAGACGTGTCCCGTACTGGTCCGATGACCCTGATGCACGGCCGGAGCGGGGAAGCAAGATAGAAGCACCAAAGCGACGACAGATAACTTTAGCCGCCACCGCCTACAGTGCAACAGACGTCATGAGCCACGGGATATAAGCCCTACAAAAGGAAGCTGCGAAAGGCGACACTCCGCAGTCCGGCGGAGCATCGAATGCAGTGCTAATTCTATGTCCAGTTATCTTATGGCGCAGACGTGTCCCGTACTGGTCCGATGACCCCGATGCACGGCCGGAGCGGGGAAGCAAGAAAGAAGCACCAAAGCGACGACAGATAACTTCGCCGTCCCCGCCTACAGGGCAACTGACGTCATGAGCCACGGGATTTAAGCGCTACAAAAGGAAGCTGCGAAAGGCGACACTCCACAGTCCGTTGGAGCATAGAATGCAGTGCTAAATCTATTCCTGTTACTTTTAGGCCCAGACGTGTCCCGTACTGGTCCGATGACCCTGATGCACGGCCGGAGCGGGGAAGCAAGATAGAAGCACCAAAGCGACGACAGATAACTTCGCCGTCACCGCCTACAGTTAAACTCACGTCATGAGCCACGGGATTTAAGCCCTAAAAAGGGAAGGTGCGAAAGGCGACACTCCGCAGTCCGGTGGAGCATCGTATGCAGTGCTAATTCTTGTCCTGTTATTTTAGACGCAGACGTGTCCCGTACTGGTCCGATGACCCTGATTCACGGCCGGAGCGGGGAAGCAAGATAGAAGCACCAAAGCGACGACAGATAACTTTGCCGTTACCGCCTACAGTGCAACTCACGTCATGAGCCACGGCATTTAAGCCCTACAAAAGGAAGCTGCGAAAGGCGACACTCCGCAGTCCGTTGGAGCATCGAATGCAGTGCTAATTCTATTCCTGTTACTTTTAGGCCCAGACGTGTCCCGTACTGGTCCGATGACCCTGATGCACGGCCGGGGCGGGGAAGCAAGATAGAACCACCAAAGCGACGACAGATAACTTCGCCGTCACCGCCTACAGTGAAACTGACGTCATGAGCCACCGGATTTAAGCCGTAGGAAAGGAAGCTGCGAAAGGCGACACTCCGCAGTCCGGTGGAGCATCGAATGCAGTGCTAATTCTATTCCTGTTACTTTTAGGCCCAGACGTGTCCCGTACTGGTCCGATGACCCTTATGCACGGCTGGAGCGGGGAAGCAAGATAGAAGCACCAAAGCGACTACAGATAACTTCGCCGTCACCGCCTAAAGTGCAACTGACGTCATGAGCCACGGGATTTAAGCCCTAAAAAAGGAAGATGCGAAAGGCGACACTCCGCAGTCCGGTGGAGCATCGAATGCAGTGCTAATTCTTGTCCAGTTTCTTATGGCGGAGACGTGTCCCGTACTGGTCCGATGACCCTGATGCACGGCCGGAGCGGGGAAGCAAGATAGAAGCACCAAAGCGACGACAGATAACTTTGCCGTCACCGCCTACAGTTAAACTGACGTCATGAGCCACGGCATTTAAGCCCTACAAAGGGAAGATGCGAAAGGGGACACTCCGCAGTCCGTTGGAGCATCGAATGCAGTGCAAATTCTATTCCTGTTACTTTTAGGCCCAGATGTGTCCCGTACTGGCCCGATGACCCTGATGCAAGGCCGGAGCGGGGAAGCAAAATAGAAGCACCAAAGCGACGACAAATAACTTCGCCGTCCCCGACTACAGTGAAACTGACGTCATGAGCCACGGGATTTAAGCCGTAGAAAAGGAAGCTGCGAAAGACGACTCTCCGCAGTCCGGTGGAGCACAGAATGCAGTGGTTATTCTATTCCTGTTATTTTAGGTGCAGACGTGTCCCGTACTGGTCCGATGACCCTGATGCACCGCCGGAGCGGGGAAGCAAGATAGAAGCACCAAAGCGACGACAGATAACTTTGCCGTCACCGCCTACAGTGCAACTGACGTCATGAGCCACGGGATTTAAGCCCTACAAAATGAAGATGCGAAAGGCGACACTCCGCAGTCCGGTGGAGCATCGAATGCAGTGCTAATTCTTGTCCAGGTTCTTATGGCGCAGACGTGTCCCGTGCTGGTCCGATGACCCTGATGGTCGGCCGGAGCGGGGAAGCAAGATAGAAGGACCAAAGCGACGACAGATAACTTCGCCGTCACCGCCTACAGTGAAACTGACGTCACGAGCCACGGGAGTTAAGCCCTACAAAAGGAAGCTGCGAAAGGCGACACTCCGCAGTCCGGTGGAGCATCGAATGCAGTGCTAATTCTTGTCCTGTTACTTTTAGGCGCAGAGGTGTCCCGTACTGGTCCGATGACCCTGATGCACGGCCGGAGCGGGGAAGCAAGATAGAAGCACCAAAGCGACGACAGATAACTTCGCCGTCACCGCCTACAGTTAAACTCACGTCATGAGCCACGGGATTTAAGCCCTACAAAGGGAAGGTGCGAAAGGCGACACTCCGCAGTCCGGTGGAGCATCGTATGCAGTGCTAATTCTTGTCCTGTTATTTTAGACGCAGACGTGTCCCGTACTGGTCCGATGACCCTGATTCACGGCCGGAGCGGGGAAGCAAGATAGAAGCACCAAAGCGACGACAGATAACTTTGCCGTTACCGCCTACAGTGCAACTCACGTCATGAGCCACGGCATTTAAGCCCTACAAAAGGAAGCTGCGAAAGGCGACACTCCGCAGTCCGTTGGAGCATCGAATGCAGTGCTAATTCTATTCCTGTTATTTTAGGCCCAGACGTGTCCCGTACTGGTCCGATGACCCTGATGCACGGCCGGGGCGGGGAAGCAAGATAGAACCACCAAAGCGACGACAGATAACTTCGCCGTCACCGCCTACAGTGAAACTGACGTCATGAGCCACCGGATTTAAGCCGTAGGAAAGGAAGCTGCGAAAGGCGACACTCCGCAGTCCGGTGGAGCATCGAATGCAGTGCTAATTCTATTCCTGTTACTTTTAGGCCCAGACGTGTCCCGTACTGGTCCGATGACCCTTATGCACGGCTGGAGCGGGGAAGCAAGATAGAAGCACCAAAGCGACTACAGATAACTTCGCCGTCACCGCCTAAAGTGCAACTGACGTCATGAGCCACGGGATTTAAGCCCTAAAAAAGGAAGATGCGAAAGGCGACACTCCGCAGTCCGGTGGAGCATCGAATGCAGTGCTAATTCTTGTCCAGTTTCTTATGGCGGAGACGTGTCCCGTACTGGTCCGATGACCCTGATGCACGGCCGGAGCGGGGAAGCAAGATAGAAGCACCAAAGCGACGACAAATAACTTTGCCGTCACCGCCTACAGTTAAACTGACGTCATGAGCCACGGCATTTAAGCCCTACAAAGGGAAGATGCGAAAGGGGACACTCCGCAGTCCGTTGGAGCATCGAATGCAGTGCAAATTCTATTCCTGTTACTTTTAGGCCCAGATGTGTCCCGTACTGGCCCGATGACCCTGATGCAAGGCCGGAGCGGGGAAGCAAAATAGAAGCACCAAAGCGACGACAAATAACTTCGCCGTCCGCGACTACAGTGAAACTGACGTCATGAGCCACGGGATTTAAGCCGTAGAAAAGGAAGCTGCGAAAGACGACTCTCCGCAGTCCGGTGGAGCACAGAATGCAGTGGTTATTCTATTCCTGTTATTTTAGGTGCAGACGTGTCCCGTACTGGTCCGATGACCCTGATGCACCGCCGGAGCGGGGAAGCAAGATAGAAGCACCAAAGCGACGACAGATAACTTTGCCGTCACCGCCTACAGTGCAACTGACGTCATGAGCCACGGGATTTAAGCCCTACAAAATGAAGATGCGAAAGGCGACACTCCGCAGTCCGGTGGAGCATCGAATGCAGTGCTAATTCTTGTCCAGGTTCTTATGGCGCAGACGTGTCCCGTGCTGGTCCGATGACCCTGATGGTCGGCCGGAGCGGGGAAGCAAGATAGAAGGACCAAAGCGACGACAGATAACTTCGCCGTCACCGCCTACAGTGAAACTGACGTCACGAGCCACGGGAGTTAAGCCCTACAAAAGGAAGCTGCGAAAGGCGACACTCCGCAGTCCGGTGGAGCATCGAATGCAGTGCTAATTCTTGTCCTGTTACTTTTAGGCGCAGAGGTGTCCCGTACTGGTCCGATGACCCTGATGCACGGCCGGAGCGGGGAAGCAAGATAGAAGCACCAAAGCGACGACAGATAACTTCGCCGTCACCGCCTACAGTGAAACTGACGTCATGAGCCACCGGATTTAAGCCGTAGGAAAGGAAGCTGCGAAAGGCGACACTCCGAAGTCCGGTGGAGCATCGAATGCAGTGCTAATTTTATTCCTGTTACTTTTAGGCCCAGACGTGTCCCGTACTGGTCCGATGACCCTTATGCACGGCCGGAGCGGGGAAGCAAGATAGAAGCACCAAAGCGACTACAGATAACTTCGCCGTCACCGCCTAAAGTGCAACTGACGTCATGAGCCACGGGATTTAAGCCCTAAAAAAGGAAGATGCGAAAGGCGACACTCCGCAGTCCGGTGGAGCATCGAATGCAGTGCTAATTCTTGTCCAGTTTCTTATGGCGGAGACGTGTCCCGTACTGGTCCGATGACCCTGATGCACGGCCGGAGCGGGGAAGCAAGATAGAAGCACCAAAGCGACGACAGATACTTTTGCCGTCACCGCCTACAGTTAAACTGACGTCATGAGCCACGGGATTTAAGCCCTACAAAGGGAAGATGCGAAAGGGGACACTCCGCAGTCCGTTGGAGCATCGAATGTAGTGCAAATTCTATTCCTGTTACTTTTAGGCCCAGATGTGTCCCGTACTGGTCCGATGACCCTGATGCAAGGCCGGAGCGGGGAAGCAAAATAGAAGCACCAAAGCGACGACAAATAACTTCGCCGTCCCCGACTACAGTGAAACTGACGTCATGAGCCACGGGATTTAAGCCGTAGAAAAGGAAGCTGCGAAAGACGACTCTCCGCAGTCCGGTGGAGCACAGAATGCAGTGGTTATTCTATTCCTGTTATTTTAGGTGCAGACGTGTCCCGTACTGGTCCGATGACCCTGATGCACCGCCGGAGCGGGGAAGCAAGATAGAAGCACCAAAGCGACGACAGATAACTTTGCCGTCACCGCCTACAGTGCAACTGACGTCATGAGCCACGGGATTTAAGCCCTACAAAATGAAGATGCGAAAGGCGACACTCCGCAGTCCGGTGGAGCATCGAATGCAGTGCTAATTCTTGTCCAGGTTCTTATGGCGCAGACGTGCCCCGTGCTGGTCCGATGACCCTGATGGTCGGCCGGAGCGGGGAAGCAAGACAGAAGGACCAAAGCGACGACAGATAACTTCGCCGTCACCGCCTACAGTGAAACTGACGTCACGAGCCACGGGAGTTAAGCCCTACAAAAGGAAGCTGCGAAAGGCGACACTCCGCAGTCCGGTGGAGCATCGAATGCAGTGCTAATTCTTGTCCTGTTACTTTTAGGCGCAGAGGTGTCCCGTACTGGTCCGATGACCCTGATGCACGGCCGGAGCGGGGAAGCAAGATAGAAGCACCAAAGCGACTACAGATAACTTCGCCGTCACCGCCTGCAGTGCAACTTACGTCATGAGACACGGGATTTAAGCACTACAAAAGGAAGCTGCGAAAGGCGACACTCCGCAGTCCGTTGGAGCATCGAATGCAGTGCTAATTCTATTCCTCTTACTTTTAGGCCCAGACGTGTCCTGTACTGGTCCGATGACCCTGATGCACGGCCGGAGCGGGGAAGCAAGATAGAAGCACCAAAGCGACGACAGATAACTTCGCCGTCACCGCCTACAGTGAAACTGACGTCATGAGCCACCGGATTTAAGCCGTAGGAAAGGAAGCTGCGAAAGGCGACACTCCGCAGTCCGGTGGAGCATCGAATGCAGTGCTAATTCTATTCCTGTTACTTTTAGGCCCAGACGTGTCCCGTACTGGTCCGATGACCCTTATGCACGGCCGGAGCGGGGAAGCAAGATAGAAGCACCAAAGCGACTACAGATAACTTCGCCGTCACCGCCTAAAGTGCAACTGACGTCATGAGCCACGGGATTTAAGCCCTAAAAAAGGAAGATGCGAAAGGCGACACTCCGCAGTCCGGTGGAGCATCGAATGCAGTGCTAATTCTTGTCCAGTTTCTTATGGCGGAGACGTGTCCCGTACTGGTCCGATGACCCTGATGCACGGCCGGAGCGGGGAAGCAAGATAGAAGCACCAAAGCGACGACAGATAACTTTGCCGTCACCGCCTACAGTGCAACTGACGAAATGAGCCACGGGATTTAAGCACTACAAAAAAGGAAGCTGCGAAAGGCTATGCTCCGCAGTCCGGTGGAGCATGGAATGCAGTGCTAATTCTATTCCTGTTAGGCTTAGGCGCAGACGTGTCCCGTACTGGTCCGATGACCCTGATGCACGGCCGGAGCGGGGAAGCAAGATAGAAGCACCAAAGCGACAACAGATAACTTTGCCGTCACCGCCTACACTGCAACTGACGTCATGAGCCTGGGGATTTAAGCCCTACAAAAGAAAGCTGCGAAAGGCGACACTTCGCAGTCCGGTGGAGCATCGAATGCAGTGCTAATTCTATTCCAGTTACTTTTAGGCCCAGACGTGTCCAGTACTGGTCCGATGACCCTGATGCACGGCCGGAGAGGGGAAGCAAGATAGAAGCACCAAAGCGACGACAGATAACTTTGCCGTCACCGCCTACAGGGCAACTGACGTCATGAGCCACGGGATTTAAGCCCTACAAAAGGAAGCTGCGAAAGACGACTCTCCGCAGTCCGGTGGAGCACAGAATGCAGTGCTTATTCTATTCCTGTTATTTTAGGTGCAGACGTGTCCCGTACTGGTCCGATGACCCTGATGCACCGCCGGAGCGGGGAAGCAAGATAGAAGCACCAAAGCGACGACAGATAACTTTGCCGTCACCGCCTACAGTGCAACTGACGTCATGGGCCACGGGATTTAAGCACTACAAAAAAGGAAGCTGCGAAAGGCGATGCTCCGCAGTCCGGTGGAGCATGGAATGCAGTGCTAATTCCATTCCTGTTACGTTTAGGCGCAGACGTGTCCCGTACTGGTCCGATGACCCTGATGCACGGCCGGAGCGGGGAAGCAAGATAGAAGCACCAAAGCGACGACAGATAACTTTGCCGTCACCGCCTACACTGCAACTGACGTCATGAGCCTCGGGATTTAAGCCCTACAAAAGAAAGGTGCGAAAGGCGACACTTTGCAGTCCGGTGGGGCATCGAATGCAGTGCTAATTCTATTCCTGTTACTTTTAGGCCCACACGTGTCCCGTACTGGTCCGATGACCCTGATGCACGGCCGGAGAAGGGAAGCAAGATAGAAGCACCAAAGCGACGACAGATAACTTTGCCGTCACCGCCTACAGTGCAACTGACGAAATGAGCCACGGGATTTAAGCACTACAAAAAAGGAAGCTGCGAAAGGCGACACTCCGCAGTCCGGTGGAGCATCGAATGCAGTGCTAATTCTTGTCCAGTTTCTTATGGCGCAGTCGTATCCCGTACTGGTCCGATGACCCTGATGCACGGCCGAAGCGGGGAAGTAAGAAGAAGCACCAAAGCGACGACAGATAACTTTGCCGTCACCGCCTACAGTTAAACTGACGTCATGAGCCACGGGATTTAAGCCCTACAAAGGGAAGATGCGAAAGGGGACACTCCGCAGTTCGTTGGAGCATCGAATGCAGTGCAAATTCTATTCCTGTTACTTTTAGGCCTAGATGTGTCCCGTACTGGTCCGATGACCCTGATGCAAGGCCGGAGCGGGGAAGCAAAATAGAAGCACCAAAGCGACGACAAATAACTTCGCCGTCCCCGACTACAGTGAAACTGACGTCATGAGCCACGGGATTTAAGCCGTAGAAAAGGAAGCTGCGAAAGACGACTCTCCGCAGTCCGGTGGAGCACAGAATGCAGTGCTTATTCTATTCCTGTTGTTTTAGGTGCAGACGTGTCCCGTACTGGTCCGATGACCCTGATGCACCGCCGGAGCGGGGAAGCAAGATAGAAGCACCAAAGCGACGACAGATAACTTTGCCGTCACCGCCTACAGTGCAACTGACGTCATGAGCCACGGGATTTAAGCCCTACAAAATGAAGATGCGAAAGGCGACACTCCGCAGTCCGGTGGAGCATCGAATGCAGTGCTAATTCTTGTCCAGGTTCTTTTGGCGCAGACGTGTCCCGTGCTGGTCCGATGACCCTGATTGTCGGCCGGAGCGGGGAAGCTAGAAGGACAAAAGCGACGACAGATAACTTCGCCGTCACCGCCTACAGTGAAACTGACGTCACGAGCCACGGGAGTTAAGCCCTACAAAAGGAAGCTGCGAAAGGCGACACTCCGCAGTCCGTTGGAGCATCGAATGCAGTGCTAATTCTATTCCTCTTACTTTTAGGCCCAGACGTGTCCTGTACTGGTCCGATGACCCTGATGCACGGCCGGAGCGGGGAAGCTAGATAGAAGCACCAAAGCGACGACAGATAACTTCTCCGTCACCGCCTACAGTGCAACTTACGTCATGAGACACGGGATTTAAGCACTACAAAAGGAAGCTGCGAAAGGCGACACTCCGCAGTCCGTTGGAGCATCGAATGCAGTGCTAATTCTATCCCTCTTACTTTTAGGCCCAGACGTGTCCTGTACTGGTCCGATGACCCTGATGCACGGCCGGAGCGGGGAAGCTAGATAGAAGCACCAAAGCGACGACAGATAACTTCGCCGTCACCGCCTACAGTGAAACTGACGTCATGAGCCTCGGGATTTAAGCCCTACAAAAGGAAGCTGCGAAAGGCGACACTCCGCAGTCCGGTGGAGCATCGAATGCAGTGCTAATTCTATTCCTGTTACTTTTAGGCCCAGACGTGTCCCGTACTGGTCCGATGACCTTGATGCACGGCCGGAGCGGGGAAGCAAGATAGAAGCACCAAAGCGACGACAGATAACTTTGCCGCCACCGCCTAGAGTGCAACAGACGTCATGAGCCACGGGATTTAAGCACTGCAAAAGGAAGCTGCGAAAGGCGACACTCCGCAGTCCGGTGGAGCATCGAATGCAATGCTAATTCTGGTCCTGTTACTTTTAGGCGCAGAGGTGTCCCGTACTGGTCCGATGACCCTGATGCACGGCCGGAGCGGGGAAGCAAGATAGAAGCACCAAAGCGACGACAGATAACTTTGCCGTCACCGCCTAAAGTGCAACTGACGTCTTGAGCCACGGGATTTAAGCCCTACAAAAGGAAGATGCGAAAGGCGACACTCCGCAGTCCGGTGGAGCATCGAATGCAGTGGTAATTCTTGTCCAGTTTCTTATGGCGCAGTCGTGTCCCGCACTGGTCCGATGACCCCGATGCACGGCCGGAGCGGGGAAGCAAGAAAGAAGCACCAAAGCGACGACAGATAACTTCGCCGTCACCGCCTACAGTGAACTGACGTCATGAGCCACGGGATTTAAGCCCTACAAAAGGAAGATGCGAAAGGCGACACTCCGCAGTCCGGTGGAGCATCGAATGCAGTGCTAATTCTTGTCCAGTTTCTTATGGCGCAGACGTGTCCCGTACTGGTCCGATGACCCTGATGCACGGCCGGAGCGGGGAAGCAAGATAGAAGCACCAAAGCGACGACAGATAACTTCGCCGTCACCGCCTACAGTTAAACTCACGTCATGAGCCACGGGATTTAAGCCCTACAAAGGGAAGATGCGAAAGGCGACACTCCGCAGTCCGGTGGAGCATCGTATGCAGTGCTAATTCTTGTCCTGTTATTTTAGACGCAGACGTGTCCCGTACTGGTCCGATGACCCTGATTCACGGCCGGAGCGGGGAAGCAAGATAGAAGCACCAAAGCGACGACAGATAACTTTGCCGTTACCGCCTACAGTGCAACTCACGTCATGAGCCACGGCATTTAAGCCCTACAAAAGGAAGCTGCGAAAGGCGACACTCCGCAGTCCGTTGGAGCATCGAATGCAGTGCTAATTCTATTCCTGTTACTTTTAGGCCCAGACGTGTCCCGTACTGGTCCGATGACCCTGATGCACGGCCGGAGCGGGGAAGCAAGATAGAAGCACCAAAGCGACGACAGAATAACTTCGCCGTCACCGCCTACAGTGAAACTGACGTCATGAGCCACGGGATTTAAGCCGTAGAAAAGGAAGCTGCGAAAGGCGACACTCCGCAGTCCGGTGGAGCATCGAATGCAGTGCTAATTCTATTCCTGTTACTTTTAGGCCCAGACGTGTCCCGTACTGGTCCGATGACCCTGATGCACGGCCGGAGCGGGGAAGCAAGATAGAAGCACCAAAGCGACGACAGATAACTTTGCCGTCACCGCCTAAAGTGCAACTGACGTCATGAGCCACGGGATTTAAGCCCTACAAAAGGAAGATGCGAAAGGCGACACTCCGCAGTCCGGTGGAGCATCGAATGCAGTGCTAATTCTTGTCCAGTTTCTTAGGCGCAGACGTGTCCCGTACTGGTCCGATCGACCCTGATGCACGGCCGGAGCGGGGAAGCAAGATAGAAGCACCAAAGCGACGACAGATAACTTTGCCGTCACCGCCTAAAGTGCAACTGACGTCATGAGCCACGGGATTTAAGCCCTACAAAAGGAAGATGCGAAAGGCGACACTCCGCAGTCCGGTGGAGCATCGAATGCAGTGCTAATTCTTGTCCAGTTTCTTATGGCGGAGACGTGTCCCGTACTGGTCCGATGACCCTGATGCACGGCCGGAGCGGGGAAGCAAGATAGAAGCACCAAAGCGACGACAGATAACTTTGCCGTCACCGCCTACAGTGCAACTGACGAAATGAGCCACGGGATTTAAGCACTACAAAAAAGGAAGCTGCGAAAGGCGACACTCCGCAGTCCGGTGGAGCATCGAATGCAGTGCTAATTCTATTCCAGTTACTTTAGGCCCAGACGTGTCCCGTACTGGTCCGATGACCCTGATGCACGGCCGGAGCGGGGAAGCAAGATAGAAGCACCAAAGCGACGACAGATAACTTTGCCGTCACCGCCTACAGTGCAACTGACGTCATGAGCCACGGGATTTAAGCCCTACAAAAGGAAGCTGCGAAAGGCGACACTCCGCAGTCCGGTGGAGCATCGAATGCAGTGCTAATTCTATTCCTGTTACTTTTAGGCGCAGACGTGTCCCGTACTGGTCCGATGACCCTGATGCACGGCCGGAGCGGGGAAGCAAGATAGAAGCACCAAAGCGACGACAGATAACTTTGCCGTCACCGCCTACAGTGCAACTGACGTCATGAGCCACGGGATTTAAGCCCTACAAAAGGAAGATGCGAAAGGCGACACTCCGCAGTCCGGTGGAGCATCGAATGCAGTGCTAATTCTTGCCCAGTTTCTTATGGCGCAGACGTGTCCCGTACTGGTCCGATGACCCTGATGCACGGCCGGAGCGGGGAAGCAAGATAGAAGCACCAAAGCGACGACAGATAACTTTGCCGTCACCGCCTACAGTGCAACTGACGTCATGAGCCACGGGATTTAAGCGCTACAAAAAAGGAAGCTGCGAAAGGCGATGCTCCGCAGTCCGGTGGAGCATCGAATGCAGTGCTAATTCTTGTCCTGTTACTTTTAGGCGCAGACGTGTCCCGTACTGGTCCGATGACCCTGATGCACGGCCGGAGCGGGGAAGCAAGATAGAAGCACCAAAGCGACGACAGATAACTTTGCCGTCACCGCCTACACTGCAACTGACGTCATGAGCCTCGGGATTTAAGCCCTACAAAAGAAAGCTGCGAAAGGCGACACTCGCAGTCCGGTGGAGCATCGAATGCAGTGCTAATTCTATTCCAGTTACTTTTAGGCCCAGACGTGTCCCGTACTGGTCCGATGACCCTGATGCACGGCCGGAGAGGGGAAGCAAGATAGAAGCACCAAAGCGACGACAGATAACTTTGCCGTCACCGCCTACAGTGCAACTGACGTCATGAGCCACGGGATTTAAGCCCTACAAAAGGAAGCTGCGAAAGGCGACACTCCGCAGTCCGGTGGAGCATCGAATGCAGTGCTAATTCTATTCCTGTTATTTTAGGCGCAGACGTGTCCCGTACTGGTCCGATGACCCTGATGCACGGCCGGAGCGGGGAAGCAAGATAGAAGCACCAAAGCGACGACAGATAACTTTGCCGTCACCGCCTACAGTGCAACTGACGTCATGAGCCACGGGATTTAAGCCCTACAAAAGGAAGATGCGAAAGGCGACACTCCGCAGTCCGGTGGAGCATCGAATGCAGTGCTAATTCTTGTCCAGGTTCTTATGGCGCAGACGTGTCCCGTACTGGTCCGATGACCCTGATGCACGGCCGGAGCGGGGAAGCAAGATAGAAGCACCAAAGCGACGACAGATAACTTTGCCGTCACCGCCTACAGTGCAACTGACGTCATGAGCCACGGGATTTAAGCCCTACAAAAGGAAGCTGCGAAAGGCGACACTCCGCAGTCCGGTGGAGCATCGAATGCAGTGCTAATTCTATTCCTGTTACTTTTAGGCCCAGACGTGTCCCGTACTGGTCCGATGACCCTGATGCACGGCCGGAGCGGGGAAGCAAGATAGAAGCACCAAAGCGACGACAGATAACTTTGCCGTCACCGCCTACAGTGCAACTGACGTCATGAGCCACGGGATTTAAGCCCTACAAAAGGAAGCTGCGAAAGGCGACACTCCGCAGTCCGGTGGAGCATCGAATGCAGTGCTAATTCTTGTCCAGTTTCTTATGGCGCAGACGTGTCCCGTACTGGTCCGATGACCCTGATGCACGGCCGGAGCGGGGAAGCAAGATAGAAGCACCAAAGCGACGACAGATAACTTTGCCGTCACCGCCTACAGTGCAACTGACGTCATGAGCCACGGGATTTAAGCCCTACAAAGGAAGCTGCGAAAGGCGACACTCCGCAGTCCGGTGGAGCATCGAATGCAGTGCTAATTCTATTCCTGTTACTTTTAGGCCCAGACGTGTCCCGTACTGGTCCGATGACCCTGATGCACGGCCGGAGCGGGGAAGCAAGATAGAAGCACCAAAGCGACGACAGATAACTTTGCCGTCACCGCCTACAGGGCAACTGACGTCATGAGCCACGGGATTTAAGCCCTACAAAAGGAAGCTGCGAAAGACGACTCTCCGCAGTCCGGTGGAGCACAGAATGCAGTGCTTATTCTATTCCTGTTATTTTAGGCGCAGACGTGTCCCGTACTGGTCCGATGACCCTGATGCACGGCCGGAGCGGGGAAGCAAGATAGAAGCACCAAAGCGACGACAGATAACTTTGCCGTCACCGCCTACAGTGCAACTGACGTCATGAGCCACGGGATTTAAGCCCTACAAAAGGAAGCTGCGAAAGGCGACACTCCGCAGTCCGGTGGAGCATCGAATGCAGTGCTAATTCTATTCCTGTTACTTTTAGGCGCAGACGTGTCCCGTACTGGTCCGATGACCCTGATGCACGGCCGGAGCGGGGAAGCAAGATAGAAGCACCAAAGCGACGACAGATAACTTTGCCGTCACCGCCTACAGTGCAACTGACGTCATGAGCCACGGGATTTAAGCCCTACAAAAGGAAGATGCGAAAGGCGACACTCCGCAGTCCGGTGGAGCATCGAATGCAGTGCTAATTCTTGTCCAGGTTCTTATGGCGCAGACGTGTCCCGTGCTGGTCCGATGACCCTGATTGTACGGCCGGAGCGGGGAAGCAAGATAGAAGGACCAAAGCGACGACAGATAACTTCGCCGTCACCGCCTACAGTGAAACTGACGTCACGAGCCACGGGAGTTAAGCCCTACAAAAGGAAGCTGCGAAAGGCGACACTCCGCAGTCCGGTGGAGCATCGAATGCAGTGCTAATTCTATGTCCTGTTACTTTTAGGCGCAGACGTGTCCCGTACTGGTCCGATGACCCTGATGCACGGCCGGAGCGGGGAAGCAAGATAGAAGCACCAAAGCGACGACAGATAACTTCGCCGTCACCGCCTACAGTGCAACTGACGTCATGAGCCACGGGATTTAAGCACTACAAAAGGAAGCTGCGAAAGGCGACACTCCGCAGTCCGGTGGAGCATCGAATGCAGTGCTAATTCTATGCCCTGTTACTTTTAGGCGCAGAGGTGTCCCGTACTGGTCCGATGACCCTGATGCACGGCCGGAGCGGGGAAGCAAGATAGAAGCACCAAAGCGACTACAGATAACTTCGCCGTCACCGCCTACAGTGCAACTTACGTCATGAGCCACGGGATTTAAGCACTACAAAAGGAAGCTGCGAAAGGCGACACTCCGCAGTCCGTTGGAGCATCGAATGCAGTGCTAATTCTATTCCTGTTACTTTTAGGCCCAGACGTGTCCTGTACTGGTCCGATGACCCTGATGCACGGCGGGACCGCGGAAGCTAGATAGAAGCACCAAAGCGACGACAGATAACTTCGCCGTCACCGCCTACAGTGAAACTGACGTCATGAGCCTCGGGATTTAAGCCCTACAAAAGGAAGCTGCGAAAGGCGACACTCCGCGGTCCGGTGGAGCATCGAATGCAGTGCTAATTCTATTCCTGTTACTTTTAGGCCCAGACGTGTCCCGTACTGGTCCGATGACCTTGATGCACGGCCGGAGCGGGGAAGCAAGATAGAAGCACCAAAGCGACGACAGATAACTTTGCCGTCACCGCCTACAGTGCAACAGACGTCATGAGCCACGGGATTTAAGCACTGCAAAAGGAACCTGCGAAAGGCGACACTCCGCAGTCCGGTGGAGCATCGAATGCAGTGCTAATTCTTTTCCTGTTACATTTAGGCGCAGAGGTGTCCCGTACTGGTCCGATGACCCTGATGCACGGCCGGAGCGGGGAAGCAAGATAGAAGGACCAAAGCGAAGACAGATAACTTTGCCGTCACCGCCTAAAGTGCAACTGACGTCATGAGCCACGGGATTTAAGCCCTACAAAAGGAAGATGCGAAAGGCGACACTCCGCAGTCCGGTGGAGCATTGAATGCAGTGCTAATTCTTGTCCAGTTTCTTATGGCGCAGTCGTGTCCCGTACTGGTCCGATGACCCTGATGCACGGCCGGAGCGGGGAAGCAAGATAGAAGCACCAAAGCGACGACAGATAACTTCGCCGTCACCGCCTACAGTTAAACTCACGTCATGAGCCACGGGATTTAAGCCCTACAAAGGGAAGATGCGAAAGGCGACACTCCGCAGTCCGGTGGAGCATCGTATGCAGTGCTAATTCTTGTCCTGTTATTTTAGACGCAGACGTGTCCCGTACTGGTCCGATGACCCTGATGCACGGCCGGAGCGGGGAAGCAAGATAGAAGCACCAAAGGGACGACAGATAACTTTGCCGTTACCGCCTACAGTGCAACTCACGTCATGAGCCACGGCATTTAAGCCCTACAAAAGGAAGCTGCGAAAGGCGACACTGCGCAGTCCGTTGGAGCATCGAAAGCAGTGCTAATTCTATTCCTGTTACTTTTAGGCCCAGACGTGTCCCGTACTGGTCCGATGACCCTGATGCACGGCCGGAGCGGGGAAGCAAGCTAGAAGCACCAAAGCGACGACAGATAACTTTGCCGTCACCGCCTAAAGTGCAACTGACGTCATGAGCTACGGGATTTAAGCCCTAAAAAGGAAGATGCGAAAGGCGACACTCCGCAGTCCGGTGGAGCATCGAATGCAGTGCTAATTCTTGTCCAGTTTCTTATGGCGCAGACGTGTCCCGTACTGGTCCGATGACCCTGATGCACGACCGGAGCGGGGAAGCAAGATAGAAGAACCAAAGCGACGACAGATAACTTTGCCGTCACCGCCTACAGTGCAACTGACGTCGTGAGCCACGGGATTTAAGCACTACAAAAAAGGAAGCTGCGAAAGGCGATGGTCCGCAGTCCGGTGGAGCATCGAATGCAGTGCTAATTCTTGTCCTGTTACTTTTAGGCGCAGACGTGTCCCGTACTGGTTTGATCACCCTGATGCACGGCCGGAGCGGGGAAGCAAGATAGAAGCACCAAAGCGACGACAGATAACTTTGCCGTCACCGCCTAAAGTGCAACTGACGTTATGAGCCACGGGATATAAGCCCTACAAAAGAAAGATGCGAAAGGCGACACTCCGCAGTGCGGTGGAGCATCTAATGCAGTGCTAATTCTTGTCCAGGTTCTTATGGAGGAGACGTGTCCCGTACTGGTCCGATGACCCTGATGCACGGCCGGAGCGGGGAAGCAAGAGAGAAGCACCAAAGCGACGACAGATAACTTTGCCGTCACCGCCTACAGTGCAACTGGCGAAATGAGCCACGGGATTTAAGCACTACAAAAAAGGAAGCTGCGAAAGGCGACACTCCGCAGTCCGGTGGAGCATCCAATGCAGTGCTAATTCTTGTCCAGTTTCTTATGGCGCAGTCGTGTACCGTACTGGTCCGATGACCCTGATGCACGGCCGAAGCGGGGAAGCAAGAAAGAAGCACCAAAGCGACGACAGATAACTTTGCCGTCACCGCCTACAGTTAAACTGACGTCATGAGCCACGGGATTTAAGCCCTACAAAGGGAAGATGCGAAAGGCGACACTCCGCAGTCCGTTGGAGCATCGAATGCAGTGCAAATTCTATTCCTGTTACTTTTAGGCCCAGACTTGTCCCGTACTGGTGCGATGACCCTGATGCACGGCCGGAGCGGGGAAGCAAGATAGAAGCACCAAAGCGACGACAGATAACTTTGCCGTCACCGCCTAAAGTGCAACTGACGTCATGAGCCACGGGAATTAAGCCCTAAAAAAGGAAGATGCGAAAGGCGACACTCCGCAGTCCGGTGGAGCATCGAATGCAGTGCTAATTCTTGCCCAGTTTCTTATGGCGCAGACGTGTCCCGTACTAGTCCGATGACCCTGATGCACGGCCGGAGCGGGGAAGCAAGATAGAAGCACCAAAGCAACGACAGATAACTTTGCCGTCACCGCCTACAGTTCAACTGACGTCATGAGCCACGGGATTCAAGGGCTACAAAAAAGGAAGCTGCGAAAGGCGATGCTAAGCAGTCCGGTGGAACATCGAATGCAGTGCTAATTCTTGTCCTGTTACTTTTAGGCGCAGACGTGTCCCGTACTGGTCCGATGACCCTGATGCACGGCCGGAGCGGGGAAGCAAGATAGAAGCACCAAAGCGACAACAGATAACTTTGCCGTCACCGCCTACACTGCAACTGACGTCATGAGCCTGGGGATTTAAGCCCTACAAAAGAAAGCTGCGAAAGGCGACACAAATGCAGTCCGGTGGAGCATCGAATGCAGTGCTAATTCTATTCCAGTTACTTTTAGGCCCAGACGTGTCCCGTACTGGTCCGATGACCCTGATGCACGGCCGGAGAGGGGAAGCAAGATAGAAGCACCAAGGCGACGACAGATAACTTTGCCGTCACCGCCTACAGGGCAACTGACGTCATGAGCCACGGGATTTAAGCCCTACAAAAGGAAGCTGCGAAAGACGACTCTCCGCAGTCCGGTGGAGCACAGAATGCAGTGCTTATTCTATTCCTGTTATTTTAGGTGCAGACGTGTCCCGTACTGGTCCGATGACCCTGATGCACCGCCGGAGCGGGGAAGCAAGATAGAAGCACCAAAGCGACGACAGATAACTTTGCCGTCACCGCCTACAGTGCAACTGACGTCATGAGCCACGGGATTTAAGCCCTACAAAATGAAGATGCGAAAGGCGACACTCCGCAGTCCGGTGGAGCATCGAATGCAGTGCTAATTCTTGTCCAGGTTCTTATGGCGCAGACGTGTCCCGTACTGGTCCGATGACCCTGATGCACGGCCGGACCGGGGAAGCAAGATAGAAGCACCAAAGCGACGACAGATAACTTTGCCGTCACCGCCTACACTGCAACTGACGTCATGAGCCTCGGGATTTAAGCCCTACAAAAGAAAGGTGCGAAAGGCGACACTTTGCAGTCCGGTGGGGCATCGAATGCAGTGCTAATTCTATTCCTGTTACTTTTAGGCCCAGACGTGTCCCGTACTGGTCCGATGACCCTGATGCACGGCCGGAGAGGGGAAGCAAGATAGAAGCACCAAAGCGACGACAGATAACTTTGCCGTCACCGCCTACAGTGCAACTGACGAAATGAGCCACGGGATTTAAGCACTACAAAAAAGGAAGCTGCGAAAGGCGACACTCCGCAGTCCGGTGGAGCATCGAATGCAGTGCTAATTCTTGTCCAGTTTCTTATGGCGCAGTCGTATCCCGTACTGGTCCGATGACCCTGATGCACGGCCGAAGCGGGGAAGTAAGAAAGAAGCACCAAAGCGACGACAGATAACTTTGCCGTCACCGCCTACAGTTAAACTGACGTCATGAGCCACGGGATTTAAGCCCTACAAAGGGAAGATGCGAAAGGGGACACTCCGCAGTCCGTTGGAGCATCGAATGCAGTGCAAATTCTATTCCTGTTACTTTTAGGCCCAGATGTGTCCCGTACTGGTCCGATGACCCTGATGCACGGCCGGAGCGGGGAAGCAAGATAGAAGCACCAAAGCGACGACAGATAACTTTGCCGTCACCGCCTACAGTGCAACTGACGTCATGAGCCACGGGATTTAAGCCCTACAAAAGGAAGCTGCGAAAGGCGACACTCCGCAGTCCGGTGGAGCATCAGAATGCAGTGCTAATTCTATTCCTGTTATTTTAGGCGCAGACGTGTCCCGTACTGGTCCGATGACCCTGATGCACGGCCGGAGCGGGGAAGCAAGATAGAAGCACCAAAGCGACGACAGATAACTTTGCCGTCACCGCCTACAGTGCAACTGACGTCATGAGCCACGGGATTTAAGCCCTACAAAAGGAAGATGCGAAAGGCGACACTCCGCAGTCCGGTGGAGCATCGAATGCAGTGCTAATTCTTGTCCAGGTTCTTATGGCGCAGACGTGTCCCGTGCTGGTCCGATGACCCTGATTGTACGGCCGGAGCGGGGAAGCAAGATAGAAGGACCAAAGCGACGACAGATAACTTCGCCGTCACCGCCTACAGTGAAACTGACGTCACGAGCCACGGGAGTTAAGCCCTACAAAAGGAAGCTGCGAAAGGCGACACTCCGCAGTCCGGTGGAGCATCGAATGCAGTGCTAATTCTATTCCTCTTACTTTTAGGCGCAGACGTGTCCCGTACTTGTCCGATGACCCTGATGCACGGCCGGAGCGGGGAAGCAAGATAGAAGCACCAAAGCGACGACAGATAACTTCGCCGTCACCGCCTACAGTGCAACTTACGTCATGAGCCACGGGATTTAAGCACTACAAAAGGAAGCTGCGAAAGGCGACACTCCGCAGTCCGTTGGAGCATCGAATGCAGTGCTAATTCTATCCCTGTTACTTTTAGGCCCAGACGTGTCCTGTACTGGTCCGATGACCCTGATGCACGGCCGGAGCGGGGAAGCAAGATAGAAGCACCAAAGCGACGACAGATAACTTCGCCGTCACCGCCTACAGTGAAACTGACGTCATGAGCCTCGGGATTTAAGCCCTACAAAAGGAAGCTGCGAAAGGCGACACTCCGCAGTCCGGTGGAGCAACGAATGCAGTGCTAATTCTATTCCTGTTACTTTTAGGCCCAGACGTGTCCCGTACTGGTCCGATGACCCTGATGCACGGCCGGAGCGGGGAAGCAAGATAGAAGCACCAAAGCGACGACAGATAACTTTGCCGCCACCGCCTAGAGTGCAACAGACGTCATGAGCCACGGGATTTAAGCACTGCAAAAGGAAGCTGCGAAAGGCGACACTCCGCAGTCCGGTGGAGCATCGAATGCAGTGCTAATTCTTGTCCTGTTACTTTTAGGCGCAGAGGTGTCCCGTACTGGTCCGATGACCCTGATGCACGGCCGGAGCGGGGAAGCAAGATAGAAGCACCAAAGCGACGACAGATAACTTTGCCGTCACCGCCTAAAGTGCAACTGACGTCATGAGCCACGGGATTTAAGCCCTACAAAAGGAAGATGCGAAAGGCGACACTCCGCAGTCCGGTGGAGCATCGAATGCAGTGCTAATTCTTGTCCAGTTTCTTATGGCGCAGTCGTGTCCCGCACTGGTCCGATGACCCCGATGCACGGCCGAAGCGGGGAAGCAAGAAAGAAGCACCAAAGCGACGACAAATAACTTCGCCGTCACCGCCTACAGTTAAACTCACGTCATGAGCCACGGGATTTAAGCCCTACAAAGGGAAGATGCGAAAGGCGACACTCCACAGTCCGGTGGAGCATCGTATGCAGTGCTAATTCTTGTCCTGTTATTTTAGACGCAGACGTGTCCCGTACTGGTCCGATGACCCTGATGCACGGCCGGAGCGGGGAAGCAAGATAGAAGCACCAAAGCGACGACAGATAACTTTGCCGTTACCGCCTACAGTGCAACTCACGTCATGAGCCACGGCATTTAAGCCCTACAAAAGGAAGCTGCGAAAGGCGACACTCCGCAGTCCGTTGGAGCATCGAATGCAGTGCTAATTCTATTCCTGTTAATTTTAGGCCCAGACGTGTCCCGTACTGGTCCGATGACCCTGATGCACGGCCGGAGCGGGGAAGCAAGATAGAAGCACCAAAGCGACGACAGAAAACTTCGGCGTCACCGCCTACAGTGAAACTGACGTCATGAGCCACCGGATTTAAGCCGTAGGAAAGGAAGCTGCGAAAGGCGACACTCCGCAGTCCGGTGGAGCATCGAATGCAGTGCTAATTCTATTCCTGTTACTTTTAGGCCCAGACGTGTCCCGTACTGGTCCGATGACCCTGATGCACGGCCGGAGCGGGGAAGCAAGATAGAAGCACCAAAGCGACGACAGATAACTTCGCCGTCACCGCCTACAGTGCAACTGACGTCATGAGCCACGGCATTTAAGCCCTACAAAAGGAAGCTGCGAAAGGCGACACTCCGCAGTCCGGTGGAGCATCGAATGCAGTGCTAATTCTTGTCCTGTTACTTTTAGGCGCAGACGTGTGCCGTACTGGTCCGATGACCCTGATGCACGGCCGGAGCGGGGAAGCAAGATAGAAGCACCAAAGCGACGACAGATAACTTCGCCGTCACCGCCTACAGTGCAACTGACGTCATGAGCCACGGGATTTAAGCCCTAAAAAAGGAAGATGCGAAAGGCGACACTCCGCAGTCCGGTGGAGCATCGAATGCAGTGCTAATTCTTGTCCAGTTTCTTATGGCGCAGACGTGTCCCGTACTGGTCCGATGACCCTGATGCACGACCGGAGCGGGGAAGCAAGATAGAAGCACCAAAGCGACGACAGATAACTTTGCCGTCACCGCCTACAGTGCAACTGACGTCGTGAGCCACGGGATTTAAGCACTACAAAAAAGGAAGCTGCGAAAGGCGATGGTCCGCAGTCCGGTGGAGCATCGAATGCAGTGCTAATTCTTGTCCTGTTACTTTTAGGCGCAGACGTGTCCCGTACTGGTCCGATGACCCTGATGCACGGCCGGAGCGGGGAAGCAAGATAGAAGCACCAAAGCGACGACAGATAACTTTGCCGTCACCGCCTAAAGTGCAACTGACGATATGAGCCACGGGATATAAGCCCTACAAAAGGAAGATGCGAAAGGCGACACTCCGCAGTGCGGTGGAGCATCGAATGCAGTGCTAATTCTTGTCCAGTTTCTTATGGCGCAGTCGTGTCCCGTACTGGTCCGATGACCCTGATGCACGGCCGGAGCGGGGAAGCAAGATAGAAGCACCAAAGCGACTACAGATAACTTCGCCGTCACCGCCTACAGTGCAACTGACGTCATGAGCCACGGGATTTAAGCCCTACAAAAGGAAGATGCGAAAGGCGACACTCCGCAGTCCGGTGGAGCATCGAATGCAGTGCTAATTCTTGTCCTAGTTTCTTATGGCGGAGACGTGTCCCGTACTGGTCCGATGACCCTGATGCACGGCCGGAGCGGGGAAGCAAGATAGAAGCACCAAAGCGACGACAGATAACTTTGCCGTCACCGCCTACAGTGCAACTGACGACATGAGCCACGGGATTTAAGCACTACAAAAAAGGAAGCTGCGAAAGGCGACACTCCGCAGTCCGGTGGAGCATCGAATGCAGTGCTAATTCTTGTCCAGTTTCTTATGGCGCAGTCGTGTCCCGTACTGGTCCGATGACCCTGATGCACGGCCGAAGCGGGGAAGCAAGAAAGAAGCACCAAAGCGACGACAGATAACTTTGCCGTCACCGCCTACAGTGAAACTGACGTCATGAGCCACGGGATTTAAGCCCTACAAAGGGAAGATGCGAAAGGCGACACTCCGCAGTCCGGTGGAGCATCGAATGCAGTGCTAATTCTTGTCCAGTTTCTTATGGCGCAGACGTGTCCCGTACTGGTCCGATGACCCTGATGCACGGCCGGAGCGGGGAAGCAAGATAGAAGCACCAAAGCGACGACAGATAACTTTGCCGTCACCGCCTACAGTGCAACTGACGTCATGAGCCACGGGATTTAAGCACTACAAAAAAGGAAGCTGCGAAAGGCGATGCTCCGCAGTCCGGTGGAGCATGGAATGCAGTGCTAATTCTGTGTCCTGTTACGTTTAGGCGCAGACGTGTCCCGTACTGGTCCGATGACCCTGATGCACGGCCGGAGCGGGGAAGCAAGATAGAAGCACCAAAGCGACGACAGATAACTTTGCCGTCACCGCCTACAGTGCAACTGACGTCATGAGCCACGGGATTTAAGCCCTACAAAAGGAAGCTGCGAAAGGCGACACTCCGCAGTCCGGTGGAGCATCGAATGCAGTGCTAATTCTATTCCAGTTACTTTTAGGCCCAGACGTGTCCCGTACTGGTCCGATGACCCTGATGCACGGCCGGAGCGGGGAAGCAAGATAGAAGCACCAAAGCGACAACAGATAACTTTGCCGTCACCGCCTACAGTGCAACTGACGTCATGAGCCACGGGATTTAAGCCCTACAAAAGGAAGCTGCGAAAGGCGACACTCCGCAGTCCGGTGGAGCATCGAATGCAGTGCTAATTCTATTCCAGTTACTTTTAGGCCCAGACGTGTCCCGTACTGGTCCGATGACCCTGATGCACGGCCGGAGCGGGGAAGCAAGATAGAAGCACCAAAGCGACGACAGATAACTTTGCCGTCACCGCCTACAGGGCAACTGACGTCATGAGCCACGGGATTTAAGCCCTACAAAAGGAAGCTGCGAAAGGCGACACTCCGCAGTCCGGTGGAGCATCGAATGCAGTGCTAATTCTATTCCTGTTATTTTAGGCGCAGACGTGTCCCGTACTGGTCCGATGACCCTGATGCACGGCCGGAGCGGGGAAGCAAGATAGAAGCACCAAAGCGACGACAGATAACTTTGCCGTCACCGCCTACAGTGCAACTGACGTCATGAGCCACGGGATTTAAGCACTACAAAAAAGGAAGCTGCGAAAGGCGACGCTCCGCAGTCCGGTGGAGCATCGAATGCAGTGCTAATTCTTGCCCTGTTACTTTTAGGCGCAGACGTGTCCCGTACTGGTCCGATGACCCTGATGCACGGCCGGAGCGGGGAAGCAAGATAGAAGCACCAAAGCGACGACAGATAACTTTGCCGTCACCGCCTACACTGCAACTGACGTCATGAGCCACGGGATTTAAGCCCTACAAAAGGAAGCTGCGAAAGGCGACACTCCGCAGTCCGGTGGAGCATCGAATGCAGTGCTAATTCTTGTCCTGTTACTTTTAGGCGCAGACGTGTCCCGTACTGGTCCGATGACCCTGATGCACGGCCGGAGCGGGGAAGCAAGATAGAAGCACCAAAGCGACGACAGATAACTTTGCCGTCACCGCCTACAGTGCAACTGACGTAATGAGCCACGGGATTTAAGCACTACAAAAAAGGAAGCTGCGAAAGGCGACACTCCGCAGTCCGGTGGAGCATCGAATGCAGTGCTAATTCTTGTCCAGTTTCTTATGGCGCAGACGTGTCCCGTACTGGTCCGATGACCCTGATGCACGGCCGGAGCGGGGAAGCAAGAAAGAAGCACCAAAGCGACGACAGATAACTTTGCCGTCACCGCCTACAGTGAAACTGACGTCATGAGCCACGGGATTTAAGCCCTACAAAAGGAAGCTGCGAAAGGCGACACTCCGCAGTCCGGTGGAGCATCGAATGCAGTGCTAATTCTTGTCCTGTTACTTTTAGGCGCAGACGTGTCCCGTACTGGTCCGATGACCCTGATGCACGGCCGGAGCGGGGAAGCAAGATAGAAGCACCAAAGCGACGACAGATAACTTTGCCGTCACCGCCTACAGTGCAACTGACGTCATGAGCCACGGGATTTAAGCCCTACAAAAGGAAGCTGCGAAAGGCGACACTCCGCAGTCCGGTGGAGCATCGAATGCAGTGCTAATTCTATGTCCTGTTACTTTTAGGCGCAGACGTGTCCCGTACTGGTCCGATGACCCTGATGCACGGCCGGAGCGGGGAAGCAAGATAGAAGCACCAAAGCGACGACAGATAACTTCGCCGTCACCGCCTACAGTGCAACTGACGTCATGAGCCACGGGATTTAAGCACTACAAAAGGAAGCTGCGAAAGGCGACACTCCGCAGTCCGGTGGAGCATCGAATGCAGTGCTAATTCTATTCCTGTTACTTTTAGGCCCAGACGTGTCCCGTACTGGTCCGATGACCCTGATGCACGGCCGGAGCGGGGAAGCAAGATAGAAGCACCAAAGCGACGACAGATAACTTTGCCGTCACCGCCTACAGTGCAACTGACGTCATGAGCCACGGGATTTAAGCCCTACAAAAGGAAGCTGCGAAAGGCGACACTCCGCAGTCCGGTGGAGCATCGAATGCAGTGCTAATTCTTGTCCAGTTTCTTATAGGCGCAGACGTGTCCCGTACTGGTCCGATGACCCTGATGCACGGCCGGAGCGGGGAAGCAAGATAGAAGCACCAAAGCGACGACAGATAACTTCGCCGTCACCGCCTACAGTGCAACTGACGTCATGAGCCACGGGATTTAAGCGCTACAAAAGGAAGCTGCGAAAGGCGACACTCCGCAGTCCGGTGGAGCATCGAATGCAGTGCTAATTCTTGTCCTGTTACTTTTAGGCGCAGACGTGTCCCGTACTGGTCCGATGACCCTGATGCACGGCCGGAGCGGGGAAGCAAGATAGAAGCACCAAAGCGACGACAGATAACTTTGCCGTCACCGCCTAAAGTGCAACTGACGTCATGAGCCACGGGATTTAAGCCCTACAAAAGGAAGATGCGAAAGGCGACACTCCGCAGTCCGGTGGAGCATCGAATGCAGTGCTAATTCTTGTCCAGTTATCTTATGGCGCAGTCGTGTCCCGTACTGGTCCGATGACCCTGATGCACGGCCGGAGCGGGGAAGCAAGATAGAAGCACCAAAGCGACGACAGATAACTTCGCCGTCACCGCCTACAGTGCAACTTACGTCATGAGCCACGGGATTTAAGCCCTACAAAAGGAAGCTGCGAAAGGCGACACTCCGCAGTCCGTTGGAGCATCGAATGCAGTGCTAATTCTATTCCTGTTACTTTTAGGCCCAGACGTGTCCCGTACTGGTCCGATGACCCTGATGCACGGCCGGAGCGGGGAAGCAAGATAGAAGCACCAAAGCGACGACAGATAACTTTGCCGTCACCGCCTACAGTGCAACTGACGTCATGAGCCACGGGATTTAAGCCCTAAAAAGGAAGATGCGAAAGGCGACACTCCGCAGTCCGGTGGAGCATCGAATGCAGTGCTAATTCTTGCCCAGTTTCTTATGGCGCAGACGTGTCCCGTACTAGTCCGATGACCCTGATGCACGGCCGGAGCGGGGAAGCAAGATAGAAGCACAAAAGCGACGACAAATAACTTCGCCGTCACCGACTACAGTGAAACTGACGTCATGAGCCACGGGATTTAAGCCGTAGAAAAGGAAGCTGCGAAAGGCGACACTCCGCATTCCGGTGGAGCATCGAATGCAGTGCTAATTCTGGCCCTGTTACTCTTAGGCGCAGACGTGTCCCGTATTGGTCCTATGACCCTGATGTACGGCCGGAGCGGGGAAGCAAGATAGAAGCACCAAAGCGACGATAGATAACTTTGCCGTCACCGCCTACACTGCAACTGATGTCATGAGCCACGGTATTTAAGCCCTAAAAAAGGAAGCTGCGAAAGGCGACACTCCGCAGTCCGGTGGAGCATCGAATGCAGTGCTAATTCTTGTCCTGTTACTTTTAGGCGCAGAGGTGTCCCGTACTGGTCCGATGACCCTGATGCACGGCCGGAGCGGGGAAGCAAGATAGAAGCACCAAAGCGACTACAGATAACTTCGCCGTCACCGTCTACAGTGCAACTTACGTCATGAGCCACGGGATTTAAGCACTACAAAAGGAAGCTGCGAAAGGCGACACTCCGCAGTCCGGTTGAGCATCGAATGCAGTGCTAATTCTTTTCCTGTTACTTTTAGGCGCAGAGGTGTCCCGTACTGGTCCGATGACCCTGATGCACGGCCGGAGCGGGGAAGCAAGATAGAAGCACCAAAGCGACGACAGATAACTTTGCCGTCACCGCCTAAAGTGCAACTGAGGTCATGAGCCACGGGATTTAAGCCCTACAAAAGGAAGATGCGAAAGGCGACACTCCGCAGTCCGGTGGAGCATCGAATGCAGTGCTAATTCTTGTCCAGTTTCTTATGGCGCAGTCGTGTCCCGTACTGGTCCGATGACCCTGATGCACGGCCGAAGCGGGGAAGCAAGAAAGAAGCACCAAAGCGACGACAGATAACTTTGCCGTCACCGCCTACAGTGCAACTGACGTCATGAGCCACGGGATTTAAGCACTACAAAAGGAAGCTGCGAAAGGCGACACTCCGCAGTCCGTTGGAGCATCGAATGCAGTGCTAAATTCTATTCCTGTTACTTTTAGGCCCAGACGTGTCCCGTACTGGTCCGATGACCCTGATGCACGGCCGGAGCGGGGAAGCAAGATAGAAGCACCAAAGCGACGACAGATAACTTCGCCGTCACCGCCTACAGTGAAACTGACGTCATGAGCCACGGGATTTAAGCCCTACAAAAGGAAGATGCGAAAGGCGACACTCCGCAGTCCGGTGGAGCATCGAATGCAGTGCTAATTCTATTCCTGTTACTTTTAGGCCCAGACGTGTCCCGTACTGGTCCGATGACCCTGATGCACGGCCGGAGCGGGGAAGCAAGATAGAAGCACCAAAGCGACGACAGATAACTTTGCCGTCACCGCCTACAGTGCAACTGACGTCATGAGCCACGGGATTTAAGCCCTAAAAAGGAAGCTGCGAAAGGCGACACTCCGCAGTCCGGTGGAGCATCGAATGCAGTGCTAATTCTATTCCTGTTACTTTTAGGCCCAGACGTGTCCCGTACTGGTCCGATGACCCTGATGCACGGCCGGAGCGGGGAAGCAAGATAGAAGCACCAAAGCGACGACAGATAACTTCGCCGTCACCGCCTACAGTGCAACTGACGTCATGAGCCACGGGATTTAAGCCCTAAAAAAGGAAGATGCGAAAGGCGACACTCCGCAGTCCGGTGGAGCATCGAATGCAGTGCTAATTCTTGTCCAGTTTCTTATAGGCGCAGACGTGTCCCGTACTGGTCCGATGACCCTGATGCACGGCCGGAGCGGGGAAGCAAGATAGAAGCACCAAAGCGACGACAGATAACTTTGCCGTCACCGCCTACAGTGCAACTGACGTCATGAGCCACGGGATTTAAGCCCTACAAAAGGAAGATGCGAAAGGCGACACTCCGCAGTCCGGTGGAGCATCGAATGCAGTGCTAATTCTTGCCCAGTTTCTTATGGCGCAGTCGTGTCCCGTACTGGTCCGATGACCCTGATGCACGGCCGGAGCGGGAAAGCAAGATAGAAGCACCAACGCGACTACAGATAACTTCGCCGTCACCGCCTACAGTGCAGCTTACGTCATGAGCCACGGGATTTAAGCACTACAAAAGGAAGCTGCGAAAGGCGACACTCCGCAGTCTGTTGGAGCATCGAATGCAGTGCTAATTCTATTCCTGTTACTTTTAGGCCCAGATGTGTCCCGTACTGGTCCGATGACCCTGATGCACGGCCGGAGCGGGGAAGCAAGATAGAAGCACCAAAGCGACGACAGATAACTTTGCCGTCACCGCCTAAAGTGCAACTGACGTCATGAGCCACGGGATTTAAGCCCTAAAAAGGAAGATGCGAAAGGCGACACTCCGCAGTCCGGTGGAGCATCGAATGCAGTGCTAATTCTTGCCCAGTTTCTTATGGCGCAGACGTGTCCCGTACTAGTCCGATGACCCTGATGCACGGCCGGAGCGGGGAAGCAAGATAGAAGCACAAAAGCGACGACAAATAACTTCGCCGTCACCGACTACAGTGAAACTGACGTCATGAGCCACGGGATTTAAGCCGTAGAAAAGGAAGCTGCGAAAGGCGACACTCCGCATTCCGGTGGAGCATCGAATGCAGTGCTAATTCTGGCCCTGTTACTCTTAGGCGCAGACGTGTCCCGTATTGGTCCTATGACCCTGATGTACGGCCGGAGCGGGGAAGCAAGATAGAAGCACCAAAGCGACGATAGATAACTTTGCCGTCACCGCCTACACTGCAACTGATGTCATGAGCCACGGTATTTAAGCCCTAAAAAAGGAAGCTGCGAAAGGCGACACTCCGCAGTCCGGTGGAGCATCGAATGCAGTGCTAATTCTTGTCCTGTTACTTTTAGGCGCAGAGGTGTCCCGTACTGGTCCGATGACCCTGATGCACGGCCGGAGCGGGGAAGCAAGATAGAAGCACCAAAGCGACTACAGATAACTTCGCCGTCACCGTCTACAGTGCAACTTACGTCATGAGCCACGGGATTTAAGCACTACAAAAGGAAGCTGCGAAAGGCGACACTCCGCAGTCCGGTTGAGCATCGAATGCAGTGCTAATTCTTTTCCTGTTACTTTTAGGCGCAGAGGTGTCCCGTACTGGTCCGATGACCCTGATGCACGGCCGGAGCGGGGAAGCAAGATAGAAGCACCAAAGCGACGACAGATAACTTTGCCGTCACCGCCTAAAGTGCAACTGAGGTCATGAGCCACGGGATTTAAGCCCTACAAAAGGAAGATGCGAAAGGCGACACTCCGCAGTCCGGTGGAGCATCGAATGCAGTGCTAATTCTTGTCCAGTTTCTTATGGCGCAGTCGTGTCCCGTACTGGTCCGATGACCCTGATGCACGGCCGAAGCGGGGAAGCAAGAAAGAAGCACCAAAGCGACGACAAATAACTTCGCTGTCACCGCCTACAGTGCAACTGACGTCATGAGCCACGGGATTTAAGCACTACAAAAGGAAGCTGCGAAAGGCGACACTCCACAGTCCGTTGGAGTATCGAATGCAGTGCTAAATCTATTCCTGTTACTTTTAGGCCCAGACGTGTCCCGTACTGGTCCGATGACCCTGATGCACGGCCGGAGCGGGGAAGCAAGATAGAAGCACCAAAGCGACGACAGATAACTTCGCCGTCACCGCCTACAGTTAAACTCACGTCATGAGCCACGGGATTTAAGCCCTACAAAGGGAAGATGCGAAAGGCGACACTCCGCAGTCCGGTGGAGCATCGAATGCAGTGCTAATTCTATTCCTGTTACTTTTAGGCCCAGACGTGTCCCGTACTTGTCCGATGACCCTGATGCACGGCCGGAGCGGGGAAGCAAGATAGAAGCACCAAAGCGACGACAGATAACTTTGCCGTCACCGCCTACAGTGCAACTGACGTCATGAGCCACGGGATTTAAGCCCTAAAAAGGAAGCTGCGAAAGGCGACACTCCGCAGTCCGGTGGAGCATCGAATGCAGTGCTAATTCTTGCCAGTTACTTATGGCGCAGACGTGTCCCGTACTGGTCCGATGACCCTGATGCACGGCCGGAGCGGGGAAGCAAGATAGAAGCACCAAAGCGACGACAGATAACTTTGCCGTCACCGCCTACAGTGCAACTGACGTCATGAGCCACGGGATTCAAGCGCTACAAAAAAGGAAGCTGCGAAAGGCGACGCTCCGCAGTCCGGTGGAGCATCGAATGCAGTGCTAATTCTTGTCCTGTTACTTTTAGGCGCAGACGTGTCCCGTACTGGTCCGATGACCCTGATGCACGGCCGGAGCGGGGAAGCAAGATAGAAGCACCAAAGCGACGACAGATAACTTTGCCGTCACCGCCTAAAGTGCAACTGACGTCATGAGCCACGGGATTTAAGCCCTACAAAAGGAAGATGCGAAAGGCGACACTCCGCAGTCCGGTGGAGCATCGAATGCAGTGCTAATTCTTGTCCAGTTTCTTATGGCGCAGACGTGTCCCGTACTGGTCCGATGACCCTGATGCACGGCCGGAGCGGGGAAGCAAGATAGAAGCACCAAAGCGACGACAGATAACTTCGCCGTCACCGCCTACAGTGCAACTGACGTCATGAGCCACGGGATTTAAGCCCTACAAAAGGAAGATGCGAAAGGCGACACTCCGCAGTCCGGTGGAGCATCGAATGCAGTGCTAATTCTATTCCTGTTACTTTTAGGCCCAGACGTGTCCCGTACTGGTCCGATGACCCTGATGCACGGCCGGAGCGGGGAAGCAAGATAGAAGCACCAAAGCGACGACAGATAACTTCGCCGTCACCGCCTACAGTGCAACTGACGTCATGAGCCACGGGATTTAAGCCCTACAAAAGGAAGCTGCGAAAGGCGACACTCCGCAGTCTGTTGGAGCATCGAATGCAGTGCTAATTCTATTCCTGTTACTTTTAGGCCCAGACGTGTCCCGTACTGGTCCGATGACCCTGATGCACGGCCGGAGCGGGGAAGCAAGATAGAAGCACCAAAGCGACGACAGATAACTTTGCCGTCACCGCCTAAAGTGCAACTGACGTCATGAGCCACGGGATTTAAGCCCTAAAAAGGAAGATGCGAAAGGCGACACTCCGCAGTCCGGTGGAGCATCGAATGCAGTGCTAATTCTTGCCCAGTTTCTTATGGCGCAGACGTGTCCCGTACTAGTCCGATGACCCTGATGCACGGCCGGAGCGGGGAAGCAAGATAGAAGCACAAAAGCGACGACAAATAACTTCGCCGTCACCGACTACAGTGAAACTGACGTCATGAGCCACGGGATTTAAGCCGTAGAAAAGGAAGCTGCGAAAGGCGACACTCCGCATTCCGGTGGAGCATCGAATGCAGTGCTAATTCTGGCCCTGTTACTCTTAGGCGCAGACGTGTCCCGTATTGGTCCTATGACCCTGATGTACGGCCGGAGCGGGGAAGCAAGATAGAAGCACCAAAGCGACGATAGATAACTTTGCCGTCACCGCCTACACTGCAACTGATGTCATGAGCCACGGTATTTAAGCCCTAAAAAAGGAAGCTGCGAAAGGCGACACTCCGCAGTCCGGTGGAGCATCGAATGCAGTGCTAATTCTTGTCCTGTTACTTTTAGGCGCAGAGGTGTCCCGTACTGGTCCGATGACCCTGATGCACGGCCGGAGCGGGGAAGCAAGATAGAAGCACCAAAGCGACTACAGATAACTTCGCCGTCACCGTCTACAGTGCAACTTACGTCATGAGCCACGGGATTTAAGCACTACAAAAGGAAGCTGCGAAAGGCGACACTCCGCAGTCCGGTTGAGCATCGAATGCAGTGCTAATTCTTTTCCTGTTACTTTTAGGCGCAGAGGTGTCCCGTACTGGTCCGATGACCCTGATGCACGGCCGGAGCGGGGAAGCAAGATAGAAGCACCAAAGCGACGACAGATAACTTTGCCGTCACCGCCTAAAGTGCAACTGAGGTCATGAGCCACGGGATTTAAGCCCTACAAAAGGAAGATGCGAAAGGCGACACTCCGCAGTCCGGTGGAGCATCGAATGCAGTGCTAATTCTGGTCCAGTTTCTTATGGCGCAGTCGTGTCCCGTACTGGTCCGATGACCCTGATGCACGGCCGAAGCGGGGAAGCAAGAAAGAAGCACCAAAGCGACGACAAATAACTTCGCTGTCACCGCCTACAGTGCAACTGACGTCATGAGCCACGGGATTTAAGCACTACAAAAGGAAGCTGCGAAAGGCGACAGTCCACAGTCTGTTGGAGTATCGAATGCAGTGCTAAATCTATTCCTGTTACTTTTAGGCCCAGACGTGTCCCGTACTGGTCCGATGACCCTGATGCACGGCCGGAGCGGGGAAGCAAGATAGAAGCACCAAAGCGACGACAGATAACTTCGCCGTCACCGCCTACAGTTAAACTCACGTCATGAGCCACGGGATTTAAGCCCTACAAAGGGAAGATGCGAAAGGCGACACTCCGCAGTCCGGTGGAGCATCGTATGCAGTGCTAATTCTTGTCCTGTTATTTTAGACGCAGACGTGTCCCGTACTGGTCCGATGACCCTGATGCACGGCCGGAGCGGGGAAGCAAGATAGAAGCACCAAAGGGACGACAGATAACTTTGCCGTCACCGCCTACAGTGCAACTGACGTCATGAGCCACGGCATTTAAGCCCTACAAAAGGAAGCTGCGAAAGGCGACACTCCGCAGTCCGGTGGAGCATCGAATGCAGTGCTAATTCTATTCCTGTTACTTTTAGGCCCAGACGTGTCCCGTACTGGTCCGATGACCCTGATGCACGGCCGGAGCGGGGAAGCAAGATAGAAGCACCAAAGCGACGACAGATAACTTCGCCGTCACCGCCTACAGTGAAACTGACGTCATGAGCCACGGGATTTAAGCCGTAGAAAAGGAAGCTGCGAAAGGCGACACTCCGCAGTCCGGTGGAGCATCGAATGCAGTGCTAATTCTATTCCTGTTACTTTTAGGCCCAGACGTGTCCCGTACTGGTCCGATGACCCTGATGCACGGCCGGAGCGGGGAAGCAAGATAGAAGCACCAAAGCGACGACAGATAACTTTGCCGTCACCGCCTAAAGTGCAACTGACGTCATGAGCCACGGGATTTAAGCCCTAAAAAAGGAAGATGCGAAAGGCGACACTCCGCAGTCCGGTGGAGCATCGAATGCAGTGCTAATTCTTGTCCAGTTTCTTATGGCGCAGACGTGTCCCGTACTGGTCCGATGACCCTGATGCACGACCGGAGCGGGGAAGCAAGATAGAAGCACCAAAGCGACGACAGATAACTTTGCCGTCACCGCCTACAGTGCAACTGACGTCGTGAGCCACGGGATTTAAGCACTACAAAAAAGGAAGCTGCGAAAGGCGATGGTCCGCAGTCCGGTGGAGCATCGAATGCAGTGCTAATTCTTGCCCTGTTACTTTTAGGCGCAGACGTGTCCCGTACTGGTCCGATGACCCTGATGCACGGCCGGAGCGGGGAAGCAAGATAGAAGCACCAAAGCGACGACAGATAACTTTGCCGTCACCGCCTAAAGTGCAACTGACGTCATGAGCCACGGGATTTAAGCCCTACAAAAGGAAGATGCGAAAGGCGACACTCCGCAGTCCGGTGGAGCATCGAATGCAGTGCTAATTCTTGTCCAGTTTCTTATGGCGGAGACGTGTCCCGTACTGGTCCGATGACCCTGATGCACGGCCGGAGCGGGGAAGCAAGATAGAAGCACCAAAGCGACGACAGATAACTTCGCCGTCACCGCCTACAGTGCAACTGACGACATGAGCCACGGGATTTAAGCACTACAAAAAAGGAAGCTGCGAAAGGCGACACTCCGCAGTCCGGTGGAGCATCGAATGCAGTGCTAATTCTTGTCCAGTTACTCTTATGGCGCAGACGTGTCCCGTACTGGTCCGATGACCCTGATGCACGGCCGGAGCGGGGAAGCAAGATAGAAGCACCAAAGCGACGACAGATAACTTTGCCGTCACCGCCTACAGTGCAACTGACGTCATGAGCCACGGGATTTAAGCCCTACAAAGGGAAGATGCGAAAGGCGACACTCCGCAGTCCGTTGGAGCATCGAATGCAGTGCAAATTCTATTCCTGTTACTTTTAGGCCCAGACTTGTCCCGTACTGGTCCGATGACCCTGATGCACGGCCGGAGCGGGGAAGCAAGATAGAAGCACCAAAGCGACGACAGATAACTTCGCCGTCACCGCCTACAGTGAAACTGACGTCATGAGCCACGGGATTTAAGCCGTAGAAAAGGAAGCTGCGAAAGGCGACACTCCGCAGTCCGGTGGAGCATCGAATGCAGTGCTAATTCTTGTCCTGTTACTTTTAGGCGCAGACGTGTCCCGTACTGGTCCGATGACCCTGATGCACGGCCGGAGCGGGGAAGCAAGATAGAAGCACCAAAGCGACGACAGATAACTTTGCCGTCACCGCCTACAGTGCAACTGACGTCATGAGCCACGGGATTTAAGCCCTACAAAAGGAAGCTGCGAAAGGCGACACTCCGCAGTCCGGTGGAGCATCGAATGCAGTGCTAATTCTTGTCCAGTTTCTTATGGCGCAGACGTGTCCCGTACTGGTCCGATGACCCTGATGCACGGCCGGAGCGGGGAAGCAAGATAGAAGCACCAAAGCGACGACAGATAACTTCGCCGTCACCGCCTACAGTGCAACTGACGTCATGAGCCACGGGATTTAAGCC